>PVKM010041255.1:0-13189 GCA_004027735.1 Carollia perspicillata
TCAGATGCTGATCAAAACACTAGTTATAAGGATGCTCAATGAACTTAGGGAAAGAATAGATGAACTTAGCAAGAACTTCAACAGTATAAAAAAGGACATGAAAACCATTAAAAAGTACCAGTCAGAAATGAAGGCTACACTAACTGAAATGAAGAATAACTTACAGGGAATCAATGGTAGGGTACATGAAGCCAATAATCAAATCAGCAATTTGGAATATAAGAAAGCAAAAAACACTCAATAAGAACAGCAAAAAGAAAAAAGAATCAAAAAAATGAAGCTAGTGTGAAAAGCCTCTAGGATAATTTTAAGCATTCCAACATTCACATCACGGGGATGCCGGAAGAAGAACAGAGAGAGCAAGAAAATTGAAAACCTATTTGAAAAATAATGACAGAAAATTTCCCTAACCTGCTGAAAGAAGTAGACATACAAATCCAGGAAGTGCAGAGAGCCAAACAAGATGAACCCAAAGAGGCCCACACTAGATGCATCATAATAAAAGTGCAAAAGGTTAAAGACAAACATAGAATCTTAAAAGCAGCAGGAGAAAAGCAATTAGTTACCTACAGGGGAGCTTCCATGAGACTATCAGTTAATTTCCCAACAGGAACTTTGCAGGCCAAAATGTATTGGCAAGAAATATTCAAAGTGACAAAGGGCAAGAACCTACAACCAAAATTCCTCTACCCAGCAAAGCTATCATTTAGAATCAAATGATAAATAAAGAGCTTCCCAGACAAGAAAAAGCTAAAGGAGTTCATCACCACCAAACCAACATTACTTATGTTAAAAGGCCATCTTTAAGAAGAAAAGAAAAGATAAAAAATATGATCAATAAAATGGCAATAAATATATATCTATCAACAATTGAATTTTAAAAATGAACAAGTACAAGTAGAATAGAAACAGACTCAGAGATACAGAGAACATTTTGATCATTGCCTATTGGGAAGGGGTATCGAATAGGTAAAAAAGGTTAAGGATGAAGAAGTATAAATTGGTAGTTACAGAACAGACACAGGGATGTAAAGTACAGCATAGCTGATGTAGTCAATAATATTGTAAAGCTATATATGGTGTCAGATTGGTATTAGATTTATCAGGGTATTCACTTAGTAAGTTATATAACGTCTAATCACTGTGTTGTACACCTAAAACTAATGTAATACTGTATGTCTGTGATTGAAAAATAAAATTATTTTAACAAATAAAGGCATAGGGTAGGTTCACTGTACATTCAGCTCTAATCCTAATAGGACCTATATTTAACTGATGACTATTTACTCTCTTTTATAGAAATTTATGAATGACCATATCTTTATGTAAAAGGTTAAAGTTACAGCCTTTTTATGTGCATTTCTGCCCCAAATGCTTTTAAGAATAATCAAATATCTAAAGGAAAATTAAGGGTTGGTATTTAATAGAAGCACTAAGTATATTTCAAAATTAAATGCATAAATCACTCTGTTTATTCACATCCAAGTTGAAAGGCAGCTAAATCTCAGCAGGATTACCCCTCATTATTAGCAAAAATAATACAGTGTAAAAAAGAGTTCTCCATGTTCCAAATCCAATAGGAAAACTCACAATGCATTTTAAATAATTACCTGTACCTGCACAAGCATATGAGAATACATGAATATTGTATATCAATGTATGCAGTTGAGTGTGAGCATGTGTGAGCTGATTGTGTGCATTTGTGTGTGTGAGAGAAAATACATAATCTTATATGTAGGCATGTGAATGTGTATGCATATGTGCACTTCCTAATATGTTTTTATACAATGTGAAAATTACTTAAAGGTCACATATATGTCTATAACCAGAACCACACATAAGTCTTCAGCTTCACAGAAATTTTTTCCCACTGAATAATGAATCATGCCATGCACACAGTAAGAATTTATTCTTGGTGATTTATGGAAGCAATTTAAACAAAGCATGGCAAGATTTGGGTATTTTACCATATACATGTATATGACCATTTTTAACAGCTTTGATATGGACCTAGATACGCAAGGAATAAACATTGATCTCATAAAGAAAAACACAAATAATATAACTGTAACTTATTTTTATGTAAAATATTGTTTGATTTTTATTTTATGCAGATACATAATTCACAAATAAATCAAATCAATATAGTCCAAAAGTCAAAATAATACAAAAGGCAAATGATTTGCATTATTTTGTGAGAGTAAATGCTTTTAGAAATGACAAAATTATTATAGTGAGTAGTAGGGTAGTGATGATGCAGCTCTAATTTTTCAATGGTTATTGGGAAATTAGGCAGTTAGGTGTTAATGTTCGTACTAAATCCATAATGAGGAAGCGAACGATCACATTAACACACACCATATGTTTACAATCATTTTGCTATGGTTACTCTGCCTTCTCTAAAGGGACAGGAAAAGTTCAATTTAAACTGGGAAGAGAAATAAGCATGCATTCCACACTGAAGCCAGAGATACAAGCAACTGTACCTTTTCCCTTCCACTGGGAATCTTGAAGCCTCCCTACTTTGCTACTTTTTTTCTTAATGAGCCATCAAATTCTCTTTATTTCTATACTTAATCCATTCTTCCCTCTTGTCTTCCAACACATGATCAGCTCTCTTCTCTCAGTCTGATTGTTCTCTCTTCCTTGTCCTCAGTTCACCTACCCTATACCTGCCCTTTCACCTTGATGGCTTAGCTTAATCAATTTAACCCTGGACTCCACCATGCCTCTCTCTTATATGTTGGGATGAATGGGACTTATTACACTATCATTCACAAGTCACACCCACTCTCTTTAACCACCTCATACTCACACATTTAATTCAAGAGCTTTACAATCATGAAATAGTTGTTTTCCATTTAACTGCCACCCCCCAACATGAACTATCAGAAATCTACATAATATACATGTTGAAGGACAAAA
The DNA here is from genome assembly GCA_004027735.1 of Carollia perspicillata. NCBI lineage: Eukaryota > Metazoa > Chordata > Mammalia > Chiroptera > Phyllostomidae > Carollia > Carollia perspicillata. The sequence goes on from PVKM010041255.1 coordinate 2,926, forward strand.
CATATAAGCAAGCAACTCTGAGTTCTCAAACTTAGCATGAGAACACATGCTCAGTATGTTCTATGAGGCATAACATGTAAATGACATAAGAATAGTTACTATTAATTAATATCCTTTCAGTTGATCATAGCCGCTTTGAGCTGAATTTCTGTCATGTGACATACAGAGATTTACATTGTAGCTAATACTCAGAGCAATTCCAGGAGATCTCTGGTATCATTTTACAGACTAGGAAACAAAGAATCAAGCTAATGAAACATCTGCAGACCTGCGATTCCCAGATTCCACAGGGAAGCCTGACATTGACACCAGTGCTTTGTTAGCTATGGCACCAAAGATGCAAATCTACTTTAAAAAGTCAACAGACTGGTCACACTTGACTGTAACCATCCCTCTGTTTTTGGTCATTGTTATTGTTGTTTGGTTTTTGCTTTTTTTTTTTTTGGTGGGGGGTGGGTAGGAGGGTTTGCTTACTTGTTTTTAATGCCTATAACCACCATTAATATGGTACAAAGCTATCGTGGGCATGTCCTTAGTGTAGAAGTTGTGTGGACTGTGCACACATTAGGGAATAAAAGATGGGAAAAATCCCTTTTACCAGCCTCTAACTGATACATTTTCAATGTTGTTAATGTATCCATCTCACTTTGATCAAAACAACAATGAAAGAGAGACTGAACAGGTGACCTCAGTGAAAATGACAGAGTAAAACCTCCAAAATTTCTCTCCTCCATAAAAAACATGAGAAAAAAAATTGCTTTAAAAAAAATGGTCAGAACTAAGATTTCAGATCTGTGGAATTAACCAATGGCTCGCAGCAATCAGCAAAGTACTTATTAAAGAAAAATTGCTAACTCTAAGGAAGGACAGAAAGTTTTCTGGCATTTTTCACTTGCTCTATTCTCATTCCCTCCATGCCAGCTTAATGACAGCCTTGAAAACAGCTTCACAATCATGTGTAAATCAACAGCTTGGCAGCCATGGGAGAAAGAACAGGATTGGAGGTCCTTCAAAGCCCAAGACAATTTTCATTATTTAACCAGCCTGATAGTTCCCTGCGAGATTCTGCATGCAAAGCTGTTTCTATTGTAACTCATTTAGTCCATTCAGGCTCCATAACAAAAATACCATAGCCTGGGTGTCTTCAACAACAAAGATTTATTTCTCAAGGTTCTGGAGGCTAGAAAGTCCAAGAGCAAGGCACAAGCACACTGGTTTCTGGTGAGAGCCCACCCCTGTGTTCACAGACCACAGTCTTTTTGCTGTGTCTTCACAGGGTGGAAGGAATGAGGAAGTCTTTACAGTCTCTTTTATAGAGGCACTAATCTCATTCAGGAGGCCTCTGCTCTTATGACCTAATCACTTCTCCAAGGCCCCACCTCCAAATACCATCAAATTCAACATACATGGGGAGGACACAGGCAACCAGACTATAGCACTGACTCAGGGCTCACTCAGTGCAAAAAAAAACCTCTTTGAGAGGTGAGGAGGATTGGAAGGAGAGAAATTTGTGAAAAACAATTAGAGGCAGTTTTTGTCTGTTTTTGTTCATTGAATTTATTGGGGTGACAGTGGTTAATAAGACCATACCAGTTCAAGTGTACACCTCTACTACATATCATCCGCATACTGCATCATGTGCTCACCACCCAAAGTCCCTTTCAGAGACCATTTACCCCCACTTTGCCCTCTTCTACCTCGACCCACTGCCCTTTCCCTCTGGTAATCGCCATACTTTTGTCTGTGTCTGTTTTTTTTTAATTAATCCCTTTACTTTTTTCACCCAGTCCCCCCAACCCTCCTCCACTCTGACAGTTGTCACTGTGTTCTATGTACCTATTATTCTTCTCTATTTTACTTTTTCATTAGATTCCACATATATGTAAAATCATACAGTATTTGACTGTCTTATTTCACATAGCATAATACTATCCAGGTCTATCCAAGCTGTCATAAAAGGTAAAATTTCCTTCTTGTTTACAGATGTAAACAAGTATTCTATTGTGTAAATGTACCACAGCTATTTATCCATTCATCTACTGATGAGCACTTGGGCTGCTTCCAAATCTTGGCTATTGTAAATAACACTGATAAGCATAAGGAGTGCAAAGATATCCAGCCATGTAATATGAAAAATAGAGATATTTATTGAAGAAGATGTAAGATACAGGAAATACTGTACATAGGACAATAACCCTTCAGTCCCCTTCAAAGTAGGCACTTTGGGACCTCACACAGCTCTACCAATTGCCATCAGCTGCCCCATCATATTTTCCTGAATCTCACCGACAATCTAAAATCTCTTCCCTTTCAAAAGTGATTTTAATTTGGGGGAAAGCCAGAAGTTGTAGGGCGCCAAATCTGGGCTATAGGGGGCGTGGGGGTGATTTGATGTTTTGCCAAAAAAGTCTGCATGAGACATGACACGTGAGCAGGCAAGTTGTGATGATGAAGCTGCCAACAACCAGTTGCCCACAGCTGTGGCCTTCTGAATCATCCAGATAGTTTCCATGGAAGAATGTTCAAGCTTAACACAAAATTTGCAGATTCACTGCTCTACTTGCTCATTTTAAATACAACGGCCACACAGTGCACATGCTCAATCAACAGTGTCTGCCACCCCCACTGACTAGTAGAGTGAGTCATCATGGTTCATGCATGCGCACTCCAATCCACTCTCCTTAGCTGCCAGGTTACATCACTGTTGGGCAAACCATTCTCCCTATGTTAACAATGGCTATCTTTTTCCAGACAGACCTCATTTTCTTTCAAATCAGTTTTTGGGTTTCTTTAGATATTACCAGAAATGGAATCACTGAGTCATATGGCATTTCAATTTTTAATTTTTTTGAGAAAACCCCATACTGTTTTCCACAGTGGTTGTACCAATCTTTATTCCCACCAATAGCTCAATAGTTCCCTTTTCTCCGTATTCTCACCAACACTTCTTGTTTGTTGATTTATTGATGATGGCCATTCTGACAGGTGTGAGGTGATATTTCACTGTGGTTTTATTTTGCATTTCTCTGATGATTAGTAACAAGGAGCACCTTTTCATATGTCTATTGGGAATCTATATGTCCTCTTTGGAGAAGTGTCTATCAGGACCTTTGTTCATTTTTTAATTGGATTGTTTGTTTTATTGGTGTTGAGTTGTTTAAGCTCTTTATAAATTTTGGAAATTAACCCCTTATCAAATATATTATTGGCAAATATGTTCTATCATGTTGGTGAATTGTCTTTTCATGTTGTTGATTGTTCCTTTCCTGGGCAACAGCTTTTTAGTTTGATGTAGTCCTGTTTGTTTATTTTTTCTTTTGTTCCCCTTGCCTAAGGGGATATATCAGAAAAAAGTATTGCTACAAAAAATGTCTGAGATTTTACTGATTCTTCCTGACTCCATTTTGAAAGACTGTATGTTTCTAGGAATTCATCCAGTTCACCCAGGTTGTACAATTTGGTGGCATGTAGTTGTCTGCAATATTTTCTTACAATACTTTGTATTTCTGTTGTGTCAATTGTTACTTCTCCTCTTTCATTTCTGATTTTATTTATTTTGGGGGGGCTCTCTCTCTCTCTCTCTCTCTCTCTCTCTCTCTCTCTAATGAGTGTGGTCAAAGGTTTATCAATCATGTTTATCTTTTCGTAGAACCAGTTCTTGGTTTCACTGATCTTTTGTGTTATTTTGTTAGTTTCTATGTCATTTATTTCTGCTCTGATCTTTATTATTTCCTTCCTTATACTTACTCTGGCTTGTTCTTTTTTAGTTCTTTTAGGTGTGGGGTTAGATTGCTTATTTGAGATTTTTCTTGCTTCTGGAGGTAGGCCTGTAATATTATGAATTTCCCTCTTAGGACTGCTTTCACTGTGTCCCACAGATTTGGGGTTGTTGTGTATTCATTTTCATTTGTCTCAAGGTAACTGATTTCTTCCTTGACGTTATTGTTAAACCATTCATTGTTTAGTAACATGTTATTTAGCCTCCATGTATTTCAGTGTTTTTCAGTTTTGGTTTTTTGGTAATTGATTTCCAGTTTTATACCTTTGTGTTCAGAAAAGATATTTGATATGATTTCAATCTTCCTGAATTTATTAAGGCTTGTTTTATGGTCTATCCTAGAGAATGTTCTATGTGCACTTGAAAAGAATGTACATTCTGCTGTTTTGGGATGAAATGTTCTGTACATATCAATGAAATCCATCGGATCCAGTGTGTCATTTAAGGTCACTGTTGCCTTGTTTATTTCCTGCCTGAAAATTCTATCCATTGATGTCAATGGGGTGTTTAAATCCCATACCATGAGTGTATTACTGTTGATCTCTCCCTTTATATCCACCAAGGTTTTCTTTATACATTTAGGCGCTCCTATGTAGGGTTACATCTTCTTGTTGGATCAATTCATTTAGTTTTATATGTCCTTTTTTGTCCCTATGGCCTTTGTTTTGAAGTCTATTTTGTCTGATATTAAGTACTGCTACCCCAGCTTTTTGGTTTGTTTCCCTCTGAATGTAATACTTCTTCCATCCCTTCACTTTAAATCTATGTGTATCTTCTGTTCCGAGGTGGATCTCCCATAGGCAGCATTCATATGGGTCATGTTTTCTTATTCATTCAGCTACCCTTTATCTTTTGATGGGAGCATTTAAAGTTATTATTAAAAGTTTTTATGGATAGGTACTTATTTATTACCATTTTTTCTTTATATCTATGTTCTGCTCTTTTTTCATTCCTTCTTAAAGAAGGTCCTTTAACATTTCTTGTAATACTGGTTTGGTGGCAACAAAGTCCTTAGCTTTTTTTGTCTGAAAAGTCACTAATTTTGCCTTAAATTTTAAATGGTATCCTTGCTGCATAGAGTAGTCTTAGTTGTAGGTCCTTGCTTTTCATCACTTTGAATACGTCATGACAATCCTTTCTCACCTAAAGAATTTCTGTTGAGAAATCTGTTGACAGCCTTATGGGAGCTCCCTTGTAGGTAACTAACTCTTTCTCTTGTGGCTCTTAAGATGATCTTTATATCTTTAACCCTTGCCATTTTAATTATAATGTGTCTTGGTGTGAGCCTCTTTGGGTTCCTCTTGTATGGGACTCTCTGTGCTTCCTGAACTTGTGTGTCTTTTTCCTTCACCAGGTTAAGGAAGTTTTCAGTCATTATTTCTTCAAACAGATTCTCAGTTCCTTGCTCACTTTCCTCTTATTATGCTTGATATTGTCCCAGAGGTCCCTTAGACCACCCTCATCTTTTTAAATTTGTTTTTCTTTTTGTTGCTCTGCTTGGTTAGGATACAATTTTTTTACATCATGGACACCTGAGTATAACAGTTCAGACAAACAACAGGCTAATCATTAACTTTAAAAGGAAAAGCTGGAGAATGATATCCATAGAAGGGGTTAAAAATCTCTAACACATTTTTGAAAATCTAGATGATTATACACATATATAGGTCCGCACAAGCCCAGGGCGCCACACATACTCAGAAAGGACTTGAGAATACTCACTGAAGTGTTCTCACTTCTGGCTAACCTGGAGGCTCTGCTCAAGCAAGCAGTGAAGGCTATGGAGTTTTATAAAATGCCTGCTGGGTGTTGAAGATATGATTTATGGCATTCCCTTATAAGTAAATCTGAAAGAGTTCATTGCTAGAAGATCTGTCCTACAAGAAATACTAGATGGAGTTCCTCAGACTGAAATGAAAGGACACTAGACAGTAACCCAAATCCATATGAAAAAATAAAGAGCAGAAGTAAAGGTGATGCTTTAAATCTACACAAAAATTTTGGTCATCTGAACTTTGACACTTCACAGCTTAGATAAAGATATCCACAATATTTTTTAAATAAATAATTTAACTACCTTTAAAATACCTGGGATGTACACTTACGGAAGATTTTTTCAAGAAAATTAAAAAACATATTTATGAAAATATTATAATAATTTTAGAAAATTTACTGCATGTGTTTGCAAAATCACACATATATGTACTTATATTTAAATTAGTAAATATATATACTTAAAATCAGATAAAATAAATTGAGATTATTTTAAATAGGTGATTTTCTTTCTAATTTCCATCTGATAGCAATCAATGAACTTCCATTTCATAAAAATATACTCAAGTAATGAAACACCTGGCACTTTAGAATATTTCTCTAGACAGTAATGTTCAGGGACATAGTCTGTGGGACTATTTCTTTTGTCAATTTAGAGATAAGTTGACTTGTGTTCTTTATTATTTGGTGATAGAAGCTTTACCTGATAATGTTTTATTTGTATCTTGTACCCCTTTTAGAAAGCATGTATTTTCAACTTATTAGTTCTAGATTAAAGATATAGCATAAATTTAAAATAACGCATTCCTATGTGTAAGTCATACTAATAGCAAATGCTGAGAAATAGGGAGCTATAAGGGGATACAGTCAGGAAAGAAAGAAATGGCATCCACGATATTTCCATAATACAGTTCTTCACCCTTGGTAAGGATAAAGACAATGAACTGACTGGTAAATAGTATCATCTGTGGCCAAAAGTGTTGGACAACTTTAGTGTGGGCTTAAATAAAATGGACAAGAAGAGTGAAGCATGACTGAAATTTTGCCAGGCAAATCTCTTTAGGTTTGCAGGCTGGCAAAGAGAGCCAGCCACAAATAGTTTGTGGCTCAATCCACTGAGCCACATCAGCCCGGGTGCCAGGCGAATCTCAAGAAAGGATACCTGTATCCTAAACTGAATAATATTTCTAAGACGAATTGAAGCTGAACTAAAGAACAAGTTAGAGCCAGATATGAATGGGAGTGGAGCAATAGAGACCTGATAAAATAACAAAGATTCCCACATGTGCATAATCACTCTTGTGACAGCTTATCTATTTTATCCATGAAAATATGAAATTATACATGCTTTATATCCTAAATCCCAAAGCATTTCCTCAGAGCTTCCAGCTCTGTTATTGGACAGATGTATGTTCTTATCAAGTCATTAAATCAGAACAATAATCCTCAGGATTATGTGTACATGAAAGCATTCTATAAACTGTCATTGCTATTGCTTTGAAGGAAAAATACAGAAATGTATGACAATTTCACAAAGATATTAAACAACCTAATTCCCTTTCCTAGGGAAGGATCAAGATGAGACAAGAACAGCTTAAAGAATTACAAACCTTTCCACAGAATTTAGGATCAAGCTAAATGGACTTTAGTCATGTAAAGTAGCATTAAATTCTGCATTATCATATAACTCATTATAAATTGCTTCTCAGACTATCAAACATTTCAGCTTAGTATTTATATTTTATTTAAGGGCCTGAAAATACATGTATTGGTTTATATACAATTCTTACTTGATACATCATCTTAAATAATAAGTATCATTTTGTATCATCTTCATCCTGCTGCATAGGGAAATGGAGCTTCGTGATAAGTGTGTTATAGCAATTCAAATAATTCAAGGTTTAAGTTACACATTCAAGAATTTTTAACAAAATGAAACATTTCTCCCTGTAACTATGTAAGAATAAAACACAGATGACAACACAAAATTCAAAGACATAATTTAACTTAGAATACAACAGACGAACTAAAATCATACACCCTATTCCTTACTCATTTTACCTAAGCTGTTTTAATGCCCTGCTTTGGGGAAATAGAAAAACAAAAATACAAAGTAAGATTCAATGAACATATGTCTTGCAGAAAAAAAAATGTTAAAATGTATGAGCACAAAACTTATTTCTCTGTTTTAAAGAAAATTTGGGTTCTAGCTTGAAAAGCAAAAACAGTTTGAGCTATGATATTCTTTTAAACAAACTTAGTATTATAATCTTAATAGAATACCAAGATATTATAATATCTGGTATTCAAACAGTAGTAGAAGTAGATCACACTTTAGTTAGAAAGTGTTGATGCCACCAGAAATCTTCTTTCTCATTTGTCGACACAAGCCAAAGCACTTATCAAAGCTTGCCTGGTGTGGATATAAATAGTTCTACATGGACAAGCCAAGGAAAAGGAAGTTTGTACCCATTTACACCAAAAGACCTGGTTCTATCATTGGATGCCCAAGTAGTAGAAAAAATATATTTTCCAATATACCAAAATGGCAATTTTTAAATAATAATATGCAATGTTGAGCATTTTTTATCAGCAGATGTTTTGCTGATTTAATTCAAAGGCTCTGTGTCTTGAATCTTAAAGACTTTCTATGTCAACTTTAAAGTTGTCCCACTGGGAGTTACCATCACCATTTCCAGTCGTTCCCGGGGAGCCTCAATATCAAGACACTGGTTTTTATACTAGAGTAGTACTGGCACATTTGTATGCAATTGTTGCTAAAGTTTCAATGACTAAAGTGAAGATCCTTTAACACATTTTCATTAATACACTAGCATAATGAAATTTACTCCTATTACAATAGAATACATTTCAAACAGCTCTATAAAACCAGTTCAATGATGGCAATGGTCTGAAAACTTGATATTGAACTGTCCCACAATGCTGAGCATGAGGAACAGAGTTGTCGTTAAAGAAGAGTGCCCTTCTTGTGTCTAGCTGGTACAACAGAAGTCACAGGGGAGTGTCTTGGTGCATGAAATGTCAGTTCAGGAGAACAAACAAACAGGTTGCCTCTGCTAGGTGAACTCCTCCTCGAAATACCAGGCTAAACGCTGACTGTAATTCAGGACAGACAATCCTCTTCTATTGCTAAAAGACAGTACTGTTTAAAAGAAGGAGGTGGTATGATTACAACTGTGAGTACTCTAGTACCGTTGTCAAACCCAAATGAAGTACCAACAGTGATGGGGATGAAGTGCTTGCAAAATGGGAAAGACTGTTGGTGAAACAAATATACTCAGAATATCAAAATAAGCAAGAAACTTGTTATCAATAAAACATGATCCTCAGCAAAATTAGTAAGAGTAATATTCTCTCATAAATTGTTATTTTTTCAGTGTCTGGTATTGTCAACTATGTTTATCTAATTATTGTATATTTATCTTTCATATTTTCCATAATCGAACATGCCAGATGTTTTGCTTTTTCTAAAGACCCTTACTTGGGGGTATATTTATTCTTTTGACAATATACTTTTTCTATTTCTTTAATTTTATCTCTTATCTCACTAGTAATTATTACCTTCATTTTTCAGTAGGTTTTGCCTTGTTTTTTATAATTTAAGTAGTCATTGTATTTATTATGAGGCCATCTTTTAATGATAATAATAATTTTCTCTGAATAAAACAATGGTTGTCACAAGTTATAATGTAAGCTGATCTTTTTGGTATTTGCTTATCTAGATAATTGATGATATTTTAAATTTTTTCTTTAATTGAGGACTTGTGTTTGCAATTACAACTAGTTAAGATTTTATAGTAATTGTACTATTGGTTTCTAGTTTTATTGGCCCTAATTAGTAATGTAACCTGCAAAATTTCCAAGTTTTTAATGTTATGGTCTTATCACTTTTTGATCATTGTACATGCCTGTGAACCAAAAAATAATGCTTGCTCTTCACACATAGGCTAAAATGTTTTTTTAGTACATATTGCTTTGATCTTTTAATTACAAAAATAAAATGCCAGGTGGTCTGGCTTTTTTGTTAAATTGATCACTAGTATTTTTCTAACAAGTTATATTAAGACCTACTAGTATAATTTTACTTGGTCCAAGTCATTCTTATTTTTTAGAGCTTTGTCATATGTTCAGTGCATTTAAACACTACTATCTTGATCACACCAATAATTATTCTACCTTCTCTGTGCACTTTGCATTTTAATCTCCAATGGGAGTCTCTGACTTGTGTTATGAAAATTCAGTCAATATATTTTATGTATTGTGATAATTCATATATTTGGTCTTATCATTATACTTCAATATCATTTGATCTATTTATCACTGTTGTGTTTGGTCTCATTTTTATTCTTTCCAGCAAGTTTATTTAGATTTTTTTCATGTTATTCCCCACACCCACCACCCCTGTGCCTGGTTACTATGGAAAGATAACCGCACTTCTCTGTATTATTACTGGTCCTCCGTCCATTCCTAATCGTTAGGCTGAAACCCACCGCTCTCTGTTGACGAATCTAGATTAAGCAGTTGTGCTGCCAGCCGAGATGGCTTATTTCCCTGGTACCATATAAAAATACTAGAATGTTTTTACTTCCAGTCTGCCTCTGCTTGGCCAACCACCCATATCATATATCCCTATTATCCTCACCCTTTTAGGTGACTCAACCCTTTCCTATTATACTGGAATAATTTCTTATA
>PVKM010041256.1:0-13182 GCA_004027735.1 Carollia perspicillata
TGAAGATGATGTGATGAATGTTGAAATGACAGCAAAGGAGTTAAAGTATTACATAAACTGAGTTAATAAAGCAGCAAGAAGTGAGAGGATTGAGTCAAATTTTGGAAGAAGTTACACTGAGGGTAAAGTGCTGTCAAACAGCATCATGTATTACAGACAAATAATTTGTGAAAGGAAGAGTTGATCAGTTGGCAACTTTATTGTTTTCTTATTTTAATAAATTACCAAAGCAACCCAATCTTCAGCAGTTACCACTCTGATGAGTCTTCAGCCATTTGGACTAAGACAAGACCCTCCACCAGAAAAAAAAGATTACTACTCACTAAAGGCTCAGATGATGTTTAGCATTTTTCAGGAATAAAGCACTTTAAATTAACATATATATATTGTTTATTTTTATACTCAGTGGTATTGCACACTTAACAGACTGCAGTATAGGTAAACATAATTTTTATATGCACAGGGAAACCAAAAAATTAAAGTGACCTAACTTAGTATGATAGTTGCTTTATTGTGGCAGTCTAGAACCAAACCCACATTATCTCCACATCTCTTTAGAACTGTGTTATTGAAATCTGGACTGTGCTGTTGAAATATAATCCATGTGCTATCATTTTCCTCTAAGAAATAAACAATTGATGAGTATAGCTTTTTCTTTGGTTAAAACTATTGTGCTTTTATTCACATCAGTGAAGTTGTTAAATGTCAAGTTAATTTAACAAATACCTCTTGAGTAGCAGTTCTGTGCCAGATGCTACATACATAGTGGATATATGGAAATAAAGGTAATACAGTAGTTGGCATGGAATTAAACATAAAGGAAGGTTTGTCAATACACTGAAGTTTAAGGTAATTTCAAGTGCAAGAAAATGTGTTCCTTTACTCAGCAAATTATTATGTATAAAGAACTGACTTTTAGAGGCAAAGCATAATTTATCTTTTATATAAATGGTTGATTTTATATAGGAAAACACACGTACGTTTCGTGACAGGTTTTGGTTGATAATACTCTCGTTCTGGGCAGAAATGGCATACATCAAGTCAATATAAAGAGACATCTGATATATAATGCTTAATGAAGTGGAAGATGGACACGGCTTCCATGGCCAGTCAGGGATGGAGAGTGAGTGGGGGAGTAGCAGACAAATTCAGAGAGAAGAAAAATATGAGGAGTATCAGGACACAGACAGGGTTCAAGAAGTTGGCAGTAGAAAAAGGGCCTAAAGAGTTATGTGTTTTGCATACTTGGCTCTGTTGTGCTGTTCTATCCCTTAAGGCCATTCCCCTCACTGCTTACAAAGTTTAAGGGAAAGTTTGATACACAGTGACATCACAAGGGATAGGGTACACACCAGGGACACAGGGTCCTAAGCAAAGAGAAGAGCTACAGGAGCTAAGAACTACAGTTTGGAGTTAAAAGACTCAGGAAAGTAATTTGGTACATGTTTTAATTTAAAATTAGAAATGGAAAAATATCATTCTCCAAATTAAACTAACATGAACCATAGGAAAGGAAGCAGAACATCAGCTGACTTTGTTCATATCAGGACTAATGTATATATAATAGTAGACAAAGAGATTTGTACAATAATTATTACCAGATTTCAGGGACAAGGCCACCTTTGAGGTTAGGGTTGTCACTTTTAGCTAAAAGAGAAGATTCTATCAGAGAAGGACATTTAGAAACAATAAGAATATTGTGAAAATGATGGGGATTCATCTCTGAGTGAAGTCAATGATTGTAGATGTTTTGTTTGGATTAAAGGCAACACAGAGGAGTGTTTAGGGGCCATGAGCTTTGTAGTCAGACAGGCCCAAAGTGGATCCTCATTCTATTACCAGTGAGTTAAGTAACCTACAATATTTTTTGTTAACATGTTTGTGTTATGAGGGCAATTAAGTGGTAAAATATCTTCAAAAATATTTCATTAGTACTCGGCACATAATATGCTTTCATCAAATGATGGTTATATCAATTGGAGTTAGACAATGGACAAATGATTATGTGATGATTATGGTTAAGGAAACTATAGGTGAATTTTGTAGACCAGGGCTTTTAAACTCATTTTTATCAGGGGCTCCATCAGCCCTGAGGTTGCCTTCAAAGGGCAGAATGTATTTTAGGACTGTATAAATGTAACTACTCCTTAACTAGGAGCAAAGAACTCAGAACTGCCACCAGGTAGAGTCAAGTTCCAGGCCAAATGAAACAAGGTGGAGGGCTGATTTTGGCCTGCAGTCCTTATGTTTGCCACCTGTGCTATAGTCTATGTTCTTGAGTCATCTGTGAAAACTTGACTTAAAAAATAACTTTAGTTTAGTGAGGATTACTTGAACAAAGGCAAAGGTATACATAACATAAAGACTAAAGAAACAGCTTAAGTAGAGGGTCCAAGTTGCTGCTTGGATAACCATCCAAATGAAATTTCAGTGTAAAATTTAGACACTACTTTGAACCCAGCCTCTGGCTACTTAAGGAAAAGTTAAAGAAGCTGAATTCATGATAGCATCGAAACAGTTTGGACACAATATTAATGTGTAATGTTTGATCCCAAATTTTAGATGACTTTCCGAGTAGAGAAAGAAACATCCTTCTCCAGCCACAGTCAGACTCTGACCATAAGTGCTCAGCATGACAGAGAGATCAGAGGGCTCTTTCTCATGGAGACACCTCTCCTGGAGATTTTTCTTTTGACTTTTTAGTTAACTAAAACACTTTCAATATGTGTATAGTGTGTGTGTTTTAAGCAGCATGTCACAGTATGACACAGGGTGGGTGGTTATTGTGTGCAGATGTTGGTATACTTGGTTGGGGAGGAAGAACAGAACAAATTTTGAGACTTATTTGTGCTTTCAAAATAGAGTTAGGGTGGGTATGAGTAGGGCTGGGTAAAATGGTGGTGGAAAAATGCAGACAACTGTATTTGAACATCAATAAAAAACATAAAAAAGAGAGTTAGTGGAAGAGACACTGGAAGCAAAGAGTAGTCAGACGTGATTAGAGTATACAGATTAAGTACCCATTCTATTGTTTTCTTCTTTGCATCTCAATATACAAAAGAAGTGTTTGCATAACCATTCTATAATTTGGGGTTTTCCTGTTACCCTGCTGTCAACAGTCTGCAGTTTTACCAAAAGAATATCCTCATTAGTCTGTTGTACAAATGTTGAATGCATTTTAAACTACCATAGGTCACTGTTTTGAAAGGAAGGTGATGTACATCTTTACACAGTTAAAGAGACTTAGGAGAATACAAACCTCAGTGTAAAAATATAAAAAAATAAATTACCTGAATTATATTAAAATGTTATAAAGTTATGGAAATCAATTTTCATGATTTCACTGGCATGTGTGGATGACGAAAGAGAACAAAGCTACTGAAAAAATATCAGTCAAGATTTAAAAACCAAAACGAGAAGATAAAAGTAAACATTTAATATTACTATATGTTCTTTATTTTAAAAAAATCACAAGTTGCTGGCTGAGTGGTGATGGTGGTGAGGGTGGAGGGATTGTACAAAAAAGAAAAAAAGAGCAAAATCTTATGGACCTGGACAACAGTGTGGTAATTGCCAGTGGGAGGACAGTGGAGGGGAAATGGAGGAAGGTATAGAGGGAATAAATGATGATGGAAGGAGACTTGACTGGAAGTTGTGCACACACAATACAGTGTACAGATAATATATTGTAGAATTGTGAGTCTGAAACATCTATAATTTTGCTAACCACTGTCACTGTAATACATTCAATAAAAAGGAAAACAACTGCAACTTCCTTGTAAAATGTTGTCACTTAATCTATGTTTGGCATAAATATTTTTGGTGATATCACAGTACAGTTATAATCAGCACCAGAAAAGCTGAGATTGCATATGCACTTGTGGCAAAGTTTGGTTCCATCTCAGAAAATTAGTTTTGGAACACACATCTTAATATGAGCCCCAATTCAATCCATACGCAAAATGGGTCCCATCTTAGGGAGGAAAAACAATATAGAATGTCTCTAAGCAAGTCCAACTCATCAGAACTCAACCCAATGCAGACCACAGCATGACACCTGTGCACATGTTCACAGGCTGATTAATGGCCTGTCACCTTGGTTGTTGACTGGTGAATTATTTATACCTATAAGCCACTAAATAATTTAAAACTTATATGCTAAATTACAGCTGAGAGTGACAAGAAGAAGGTGGTCTAAAATCCCAACTAGGGAGGTCACTGCCTTTGTTCTCAGGGCACTTTAGAACACAGCATCTGCTGACTGTCCTCAGGAAAAAAGAGAAAAAGATGGAAAATGAAAGTGGGTTGATTTGGTATAAGGTGTTAGAGAGTAAAAGGTTTCAGCAATCAAATACAAAGTTGCTTTAAAGAAAACAAACAGTATACAACAATAAATGATGCTAAATTTTCTTAGGAAATATAACTATTTGGCTTCAAAATTTAATCACAAAATCTAGATGCACTATATCTTTTAACATTCGCCTCCAGGGAGGTTACCATGCTTTGTGATCACAGAAGATCTGGACAGACCACTAGTTTCACCTGTGGCTATGGCAATATATATATATATATATATATATATATATATATATATATATATATATATATATATATATATACATATATATATACACACACACACACATATATATATAGCCATATGTATATATGTATATATATGTATATATATGTATATATGTATATACATATATACATATATACACATATATAAATGTGTATATATATATACACATTTTTTTTCTAGTACAGCAAAGGTGACTTAGAAAAAAATAGCATTGTACAAGTTGGAATAGCTCTGCAGAGTGAGGAAGTCTAGACATTTTAAGTTAAGAAGATGAAAAGGAAATTTTGAGAGGAAGAAAAGATAAGATTTTTAACATCTTGTAGATGTTACAAAATAATTTCAAAATAACAATTATATTTAGGAAGGCACATACATTAATTTCATTTTTATTTATGTGTCAAACATATTAAATTCTATTTATATAAATTGATTATTGATTGCTACAAACTGTTATTGTGTACAATTCAAGAAAACTAAATGTTTGTTGTGTAAATAATCAGTAAATATATGAGATCTGTCCAGAAGGTATTCAGCCATGTAATATGAAAAGCAGACATTTATTGAAGATGATACAAGATAGAAGAAACATTGAACATAGGAAAATGATGTTTCAGTCCCTTTCAAAGTGGGACCTCACACAATTCTCTCAATTGTTATCAGCTCTTCCATCATATTTTCTTAAATATCATTGGCAATCTGAAATCTTTTCCTTTTCAAAGGTGACTTTAATTTTGGGAAAAGCCAGAAGTCCCAGAATACCAAATCTGGACTGTAGGGGGGCTGAGTCACCTGGGTCATTTGGTGTTTTGCCAAAAAACTCTGTACAAGATGTGAGGAATGAACAAGTGTGTTATCATGATAAAGCTGCCAATCACCAGTTACCCATGTCTGCAGCATCTGAATTGTGGACATATTTTTAATGGAAGAATGTTCAAGCTTAACACAAAATTTGATGCAGATTCCTTGCTCTACTCACTCAGTCATTTTGATAGTGATGGCCACAAAGTACATGCTCACTCAACAGCATCTGCCATCCCCACTGTGAAGTCATTATTGTTCACGCATGTGCATTCCAGTCCACTATCCTTTGCTGCCAGGTTACATGATGTCAGGCAATCCATTCTTGTTATATGAACAATGGCTGCACTCTATTTGGATAGACAAAAAGCCCAGTAATTTTATTTTAAACATTTTTTATTGTTCAAGTACAGTTTTCTGCCTTTTTCACCCACCCCTCCCCGCTGCCCCAGCCCTTCCCTCATTCCTCCCCCTTCTCCAACCTCATGTTATTGTTCATGTGTGCTTCGTAACAGCTTCTGCAAACCCCTCACCCTTTTCCCCACTTATCCCCTCCCATCTTCCCCCTGATCACTGTGAACCAACTCTCAACTTCAGTGTCTTTGGTTGTATTTAGTTTCCTTGTTTGTTTTGTTGATTAGGTTCCTGTTAAAGGTGAGATCATATGGTATCTAATTTTCACTGCCTGGTTTATTTCACTTAGCATAAATACTCTCCAGTTTCATCCCTGCTGCTGCAAAGTGTAGAAACTCCTTTTCTTTCTTTCTGTTGCATAGAATTCCATTGTGTATATGTACCATAGTTTTTTGTCCATTCATTTACTGATGGGCACCTAGGTTGCTTCCAGCACTTGGCTATTGTAGATTGTGCTGCTATGAACATTGGGGTGCATAGATAGGTTCTTTTGGACTGGTGTTTCTGGATTCTTAGGTTATAAACCTAGCAGTGGAATTGCTGGGTCAAAAGGCAGTTCCATTTTTAATTTTCTGAGGACATTCCATACTGTTTTCCATAGTGTTTGTACCAGTCTCCAATCCCACCAACAGTGCATTAGGGTTCCCTTTTCTCTACAACGTCTCCAGCACTTGTTTGTTGGTTTGTTTCTCAAGAGCGTGAACTGGTATCTACTTATGGTATTAATTTGCATCTCTCTGATGGCTAGTGATACTGAGCATCTTTTCATATGTCTCTGGACCCTCTGTAGGTCCTCCTGGGGGAAGTATCTGTTCAAGTCCTTTGCCCATTTTTTAATTGGGATGTTTATCTTCCTGGAGTGGAGTAATGTGAGTTCTTTACATATTTTAGAAATCAAATGCTTGTCCAAGGTATCATTGGTAAATGTGTTTTTTTATACAGGTGGTTCTCTTTTCATGTTAATGCTGTTTTCTTTAGCCATGCAGAAGCTTTTTATTTTGATTAGATTCATTTTTTTTATTCTTTCCTTTATTTCCCTTGCTCTAGAGGACATATCAGTGAAAATGTTGCTGTATGGAATATCTGAGATTTTCCTGTGTGTATTCTCCTCTAGGACTTTAATGGTGTCACAATTCATATTTAAGTCTTTAATACACCTGAAATGTATTTGTGTATATGGTGTAAGTTGGTGTTTGAGTTTCATTTTTTTACATGTAGTTGTCCAGCTTTCTCAACAACATTTGTTGAAAAGGCCATTTTTGCTCCATTTTATGCTGCTGCCCCCTTTGTCAAATATTAATTGACCATGGATATTTGGGTTTATTTCTGTGCTCTCTATTCTGCTGCATTGGTCCATGTGTTTGTTCTTATGCCAGTACAATGCTCTTTTGAGTATAGTGGCCTTGTAATACAGTTTGATATGAAGTATTTTGATACCTTCTATTTTGCTCTTTTTTCTCAAAATTGCAGCAACTATTTGGAGTCATTTATGGTTCCATACACATTTTTGAAGTGTTTGTTCTATATCTGTGAAATATGTCACTGGTACTTTAATAGGTATTGCATTGAATCTATACATTGCTTTGGATAGTATGGACATTTGGATGACTTTAATTCTTCCAAACCATTAACACAATATATGTTTCCATTTTTTTGTTTATTCTTTAATTTTTTCCTTCAGTGTTGTGTAATTTTCTGAGTACAGATCTTTTACCTCCTTGGTTAGGTTTATTCCTAGGTATTTTATTTTTCTTGTTGCTATATCAAATGGAATTTTTTTCCTGCTTTCTGTTTCTGATATTTCACTTCTGTTGTACAAAAATGACCTTGATGAGTGAATATTGACTTTGTATCTCACTGTTTTTCCAAATTCATTTATTAGGTCAAACAGTTTTTTCTCAGAGTCTATAGGATTTTCTATGTACAGTATCATGTCATCTGCAAACAATGACAATTTTGTTTCCTCCTTTCCGATTTGGATGCCTTTTATTTCCTTTTCTTGTCTGATTGCTGTGGTTAGGACTTCCAATACTATATTAAATAGAAGTGGTGAAAGTGGACAACCTTGTCTTCTTTCTGATTTAGTGGGAAAGTTTTTAGTTTTTGCCCAATGAATATAATATTGGCTTTAGGTTTCTCATAAATGGCCTTTATTATTTTGAGGAAAGCTCCCACTATTCCCACTTTGCTGAGTGTTTTTTATCATAAATGTGTACTATAGCTTATCAAATGCTTTTTATACATTTATTGATATGATAACGTGATTTTTGTGTTTCCTTTCGTTGATGTAATGTACTATGTTTATTGATTGTGAATATTGTACCATCCTTGCATCCCTGGGATGAACCCCACTTGGTCACATTGTATGATCTTTTTAATGTATTGCTGGATGTGGTTTGCCAATATTTTGTTGAGGATTTTTGCTTTTATATTCATCAGTGATATTGGCTTGAAATTTTCTTTCTTTATTGTATCTTTACCTGGTTTTGGGGTTAGGATAACACTGGCTTTATAAAAACAGTTTGGGAGTCTTTCATGTTCTTGGATTTTTTTGAATAGTCTGTGAAGGACAGGGGTTATCTCTTCCTTAAATGCTTTGTAGAATTCTCCTGTGAAATCATCTGATCCAGGGCCTTTGTGTGTCAGGAGTTTTTGCATTACTGCTTCAATTTCATCTGCTGTTATTGGTTTGTTCAGGCTTTCTCCTTCTTCTTCATTCAATTTGGGAAGATTCTACTTTTCTAGAAATTTGCCATCTCACCTAGGTTGCCAAAATTCTTGGTATATAGTTCTTTGTAGTAATTTCTTAAAATCCTTTGCATTTCCCTGGTATCAGTTGCAAACCTCCTATTTCATTTCTAATGGTGTTTATTTGGATCCTCTCTCTTTTTTTCTTGATGACCTTGCTTAAAAGTTTGTTGATTTTGTTTATCTTTTCCAAGAACAAGCTCCTGGATTTATTTATCATTGGAATTGCACTTGTAGTCTCTATGTCATTTTTTCTCCTCTGTTCTTGGTTATTTCCTTCCTTTTACTTGCTCTAAGTTGTCTTTGGTGTTCTTTGAGTTCTTGTAAGTGTAGGGTTAGGTCATTTATTTAAAATATTTCTATTGTTTTAGGTAGGTCTGAATTGCTATGAACTTCCTTTTGGGGACTGCCTTTGTGGTGTCTCATGAGTTTTGGGTTGTTGTGAGTTCATTTTCATTTGTTTGAGAAATTATTTGATTTCTTCCTTGATCTCATTCTTGACCCATTCATTGTTTAATTGCATGTAATTCAATCTCCTTGAGTTTGAGTGTTTTTGAGTTTTTCCCTTGATGTTGGTTTCTGGTTTCAGTCCCTTGTGGTCAGAGAAAATGCTTGATATGATTTCAGTTTTCTTCAATTTATTGAGGCTTGTTTTATGTACTATCATGTGATCTGTCTTTGAAAATGTTCCATGTGCAATAAAAAAAATGTGTATTTTGCTTCTTTGGGATGAAAGGCTCTCTCTATATAAGTTGAGTTAGTTTGATCTAGGACATTGTTCAATGCCACAATATCTTTGTTGATATTTTATTTGGAATATCTATCCATTTTTGACATATTATATTAGGGGGTGTTGAAATCCCATACTATAATTGTGTTGCTTTCAGTATCTTTCTTGAGATCCTCCAAGATTTTCTTTATGTATTTGGGTGCTCCTATGTTGGGTGCATATATATTTACAATGTTTATGTCTTCTTGGTGGATTCTTTCCTTGAGTATTATGAAATGACATTCTGGGTCTGTCTTTGTGGCCCTTTTTTTGAAGTCTATTTTGTCTGATATGAGTATTGCTACCCCAGCTTTTTTATCATGTCTGTTTGCTTGGTGTATTTCTTTCTAGCCCTTCACTTCCAGTCTGTTTAGGTCTTGTGTTCTGAGGTGGGTCTCTTGTAGTCAGCATATGTACAGGTCATGATTTCTTATTAGTTCTTCTATTTTGTGTCTTTTGATTGGGGCATTTAATCCATTTCCTTTTAAGGTTATTATTGATAGGTAGTTATTTGTTATCATTTTTTCGTACCTGTATTCCTTTCTCTCTCTCACTCTTTTCCTTCCCTTTCTTAAAGCAGTCCCTTTAACATCTCTTGCAGAGCTGGTTTGGAGGAGGTTTCTTCTTTTAGACTTCTTTTTTTTTTCCTGGGAAGCTCCTTATTTGTCCTTTCATTTTAATTCAGAGCCTTGCTGGATAAAGTAGCCTTGGTTGTAGGACTCTGGTTTCAATTACTTGGTATATGTTTTGATATTCTCTTCTGGCTTGGTACATTTCCATTGAGAATTCAGCTGCTAGTCTTATCAGGGATCCCTTGTATGTTACTTCCTGTTTTTCCCTTGCTGCCTTTAAGATTCCCTCTTTGTCTTGGAATTTGGCCATTTTAATTATGATGTGTCTTGAAGTGAGCCTCTTTGTGTTCCTCTCGATTGAGACTCTGCTTGTTTAGTGGATTAGTGTCACTTTTTCTCTCATCAAATCAGAGGAGTTTTCCATCATTAGTTTTTCAAATGGGCTTT
This sequence comes from Carollia perspicillata, assembly GCA_004027735.1. Classification (NCBI taxonomy): domain Eukaryota; kingdom Metazoa; phylum Chordata; class Mammalia; order Chiroptera; family Phyllostomidae; genus Carollia; species Carollia perspicillata. The sequence goes on from PVKM010041256.1 coordinate 10,334, forward strand.
CTATCCCTTGCTCATCTCCTTCTGGTATCCCTATTATATGAATATTATTACATTTAATGTTGTCTTGAAGCTCCCTTACCACCTATTCATTCTTTCTGCGTCTCTTTTCATTTTCTTGCTCTATTTTGGTTTTCTTTTCCTACCTTGTCCTCCAGCTCACAGATTCAATCCTCTTCTTCATCCAGCCTGCTTGTCATTCCTTCTAATGTGTATTTTATTTCTGAGATTTTATAGTTCATTTCTTCCTGTTTTTTATAGTTTATTTTTCTTTTTCATGCTGATGTCATTCTGACTCAGTTCCTTATAGTTGTCTCTGAGTTCACTGAGCATCTTTATAACCATTATTTGAATTTTATATTGGATAATTTGATTACCTCCATTTCATTTAGCTATTTTAGTGGGGAGTGTACCATTCCTTTTGATTTCATGTTCTTTTTTTGTCTCCCCATTTTAGGTGACTCTTATTGACTGTTTCTGGTCTTCCTGATGTTTCACTTTGAGAGCTGTCTTTGTAGGGTAAACTTCTATGGTAGGAATTCTATGAGGTTCAGTGCTGTGGTATCTTTGATCTCCTTATCTGGACCTCTAGGTTTGCCTTTTCTTCTGTTTGTCTGGGCTCTCTTGTTGTACTTTGTTTTTTTCCCTTTGGTGGTCCCTTTGGTGGTAGTTTTTCTCCTCCAGCAGGTATACTGATGTTTGCAGCTCCAATCTACTCTTGTATGTGCTCAGTGGCAGGGTGAAGGCAAAATGGATTAAGAAATTTGGAGAGTATTTTATGGGACTTAAAGTACCAGCAAATAGAGAAGAGATTGGAGATTATTTGGATAAGTATCATGTTAAGTGTGATATTTCACCCAACTAGCCACTTTTTATAAAAGGCTAAAGGGAGATAAGACTGTGGTTAGAGGAAAGGAGGATTTGACCTGAATCCAGAAAACAGAACACTTGTGCAAGGTTAGATAATTAGATATAGTGAGATTAAAACATAGAAAGTAGGCATAGTGTGAGAGAGAATAGAGTTAACCACAAGAATAATAATGATCATGATTGAAGTGAAGTGGGCTAAGATCAGGGAGGGTTGCTGTGTAGTTGTACAATTGTATGGAACAATAATTATTTACACTGGTACTGGAACAACAATAATATGACAAGAAATACATGATTTGGATAACCAGCAAAGAAAGTACCCAATCAAGAGTTGTGGGTTAGTGGAACATGGCTGAAGTGGAAGAAGATAAATTAAAATACAACAAAGAGAGAATAAGGAAAACCAGTTAAACAATGCAATTAAACAGAGAAATAAAATGAGGAAAACTAAACACAAGGAAAATAAATTAAAAAATAACATTAAGATGACTTCCAGCCAAGATGGAAATATAGGTAGACAAACTGTTTTTCCTCGTGCAAGCAAAAAAAGGACAATTTAAAAACAAAAAACAACCAGAACTGACAAAAAATGTAACTGTATAGAAGTCTGACAACCAAGGGGTTAAAGAAGAAACATTCTTCCAGACCAGTAGGAGGGGTGGAGATGAGAAGCTGAGTGGAGAGCACTCGTGGCAAGGTAGCAGCTGGTGGACCCAGCGAGGCAGCAGATTGTAGGGCTGGTGGTCCCACATTTGTGTGCAGATAAACCTGGAGGAAAAATTGGGGAGTGAGACAGACTGTGCAACCCAGGACTCCAGCTTGGGGAAATAAAGTCTCAAACCTCTGATTGAAACACTGGTGGGGGTTGAGCAGGATAAACCTGAGCCTCACAGGAGAGTTCTTTGGAGAGATCCACAAGGTCCTAGAACACACACAAACCCACTCACCAGGAAATCAGCACCAGAAGGGCCCAATTTGCTTGTGGGTAGCAGGGAAAGTAACTGAAAACCATCAGAAAGCAGAGCAAGCACCATTGTTCCCTCTCAGACCTCTCTCTCTCACATACAGCATCACAACATGGTTTGCCCCCCCTGAGGAGCCCCTAAGTCTCCACTCCTCACTATATAACAGGCACTCCAAGACAAAAAATGGCCCAAATGAAAGAACAGATCAAAGCTCCAGAAAAAATACAACTAGGTGACAAAGAGATAGCCAGCCTATCAAATGCACAGTTCAAAACACTGGTAATCAGGATGCTCACAGAAGTTGTTGAATATGGTCTCAAATTAGATGAAAAAATGAAGGCTATTCCAAGTGAAATAAAGGAAAATGTACAGGGTTCAACAGTAGCAGGAAGAAAACTGGGACTCAAATCAATAGTGTGGACCAGAAGAAAGAAAGAAACATTCAACCAGAAAAGGATGAAGAAACAAATATTTGAAAAAATGAGGAGAGGCTTAGGAACCCCCAGGATATTTTTAAATGTTCCAACATCCAAATCATAGTGGTATCAGAAGGAGAAGAGGAAGAGCAAGAAATTGAAAACTTATTTGAACAAATAATGAAGGAGAACTTCCCCAATCTGGCAAAGGAAATAGACTTCCAGGAAGTCCAGGAAGCTCAGAGAGTCCCAAAGAAGTTGGATCCAAGGAAGAACACATCAAGACACATCATAATTACATTAGCCAAAATTAAAGATAAGGAAAGAATCTTAAAAGTAGCAACAGATAAGGACACAGTTGCCTACAAAGGAATTCCTATAAGACTGACAGCTGATTTCTCAAAAGAGACCTTGCAGGCAAGAAGGGGCTGGAAAGAAGCATTCCAAGTCATGAAATGCAAGGAGCTACATCCAAGATTTCCCTATCCATCATAGCTTTCATTTAGAATGAAAGGGCAGATAAAAGTGCTTCTCAGTTAAGGTCAACTTAAAGGAGCTCATCATCACCAGGCCCTCATTATATGAAATGTTAAAGGGATTT
>PVKM010041257.1:0-13188 GCA_004027735.1 Carollia perspicillata
AAAGGGAAAACTCCATGTGAAGCTTGGAGTTATGCTACCACAAACTAAAGAACTATCAGAAGCTAGAAGAGAGGCATGGAACAGCTCCTTCCCTAGAGTGTTCATGGACCTGCTGACTGCTTGATTTCAGACTCTGGCCTTCAGAACTGTGAAATGATACATTTCATTTTTTTCTTTAAGTATATTTTATTGGTTATGCTATTGCAGTTTTCCCAATTTTTTCTCCCCTTTATCCCTCTTCTGCCCTGCAACCCCCTACCTTCCAGCATTCCACCCCCCACCTTTAGTTCATGTTCATGGGTTGTACATATAAGTTCTTTGGTTTCTCTGTTTCCTATACCATTCTTTTTTTTTTTAAGAGTCTATTTATTTTTAGAGGGGAAGGGAAGGAGAGAAGGAGAGAGATATCAATGTATGGTTGCCTCTCATGCGTCCCCTGCTGGGAACTGGCCTGCAACTCAGGCATGTGCCCTGACTGGGAATCAAACCACGATCCTTTGGTTCGCAGGCCCGTGCTCAATCCACTGAGCTACACCAGCCAGGGCTCCTATACCATTCTTAACCTCCCCCAACCCTGTGAATTTATGCCTACCAATTATGCTTCTTATTCCCTGTACCTTCCCCCCCACATTTTCCCCTCCACTCCTCACTGATACCCTCCATTTCTCTGATTCTGTTCCTATTTTAGTTGTTTGCTTAGCTTTTGTTTTCGTTTTTAGGTTCAGTTGTTGATAGTTATGAGTTTGTTGTCATTTTACTGTTCATATTTTTGATCTTCCTCTATTTCTTAGATAAGTCCCTTTAACATTTCACAGAATAAGGGCTTGGTGATGATGAACTACTTGAACTTGACCTTATCTGGGAAGCACTTTATCTGCCTTTCCATTTTATTTTATTTTATTTTATTTTTTTAATTTAAATTGTTGTTCAAGTACAGTTTTTTTTACTTCCATCCCAGCCCTCCCCCCTAGTGCTCCCCACCTCCCTCCCATTTCCACCCCCCTTAGTTTTTGTCCATGTGTCCTTTATACTTGTTCCTGTAAACCCTCCCCATTTCCCCTTGAAATTCCCTCCCCCTCCCCTCTGGTCACTGTCAGCCTGTTTTCTACTTTAATGTCTTTGGTTATATTTTGCCTGCTTATTTGTTTTCTTGTTTAGGTTCCTGTTAAAGGTGAGATCATGTGGTACTTGTCTTTCACCACCTGGCTTATTTCACTCAGCATAATGCTTTCCAGTTCCATCCATGCTGTTGCAAAAGGTAGGAGCTTCTTCTTTTGTTCTGCTGCATAGAATTCCATTGTGTAAATGTACCATAGTTTTTTGATCCATTCACTTACTGATTGGCACTTATGTTGCTTCCAGCACTTGGCTATTGTAAATTGTGCTATGAACATTGAAGTGCATAGGTTCTTCTGGATTGATGTTTCTGAATTCTTAGGATATAATCCCAATATATATGCACCCAACATAGGAGTACCCAAATACATAAGAAGAATCTTGGAGGACTTCAAGAAAGATATTGACAACAATACAATTATAGTAAGGGATTTTAACATCCCGTTGTCAAAAATGGATAGATCATCTAAACAAAATATCAACAAAGATATTGTGGCATTGAACAATGCCCTCGATCAAATGGGCTTGACTGATATATATAGAACCTTCCATATCAAAGAAGTGAAATACACATTCTTTACAAATGCACATGGAACATTATCAAAGATAAACCACAGGATAGGACACAAAAGAAGCCTCGACAAATTCAAGAAGATTGGAATCATATCGAGCACTTTCTCTGACCACAAGGGACTGAAACTTGAGCTTCACATTTCTTAGAGCAGGATACCTAGACACAATCAAACCCCTATGGTTAACATTGATCAACTCTCATCGGATAATTTTAATGCATTATCATTTTCCACATCAGGGGAGAAGTCGAGGAGGATGGACAATGGAAACAAAGGGGACAGATGACCCCATCTTGCTACAGTAGTGGGGGGTAGGGTGGGAAAATGTGACTAAGTGATTAGATAAAGCAGTTAGTTTTATACCTTTAAGACCAGAATTGGCTACAATATAGCAATTCCCTTTTATTCATGGTTTTGCTTTCTGTGGTTTCAGTTACACATGCCCAGCTGTGGTCCAACAATATTAAATGGAATATTTCAGAAATAAATAATCCATAAGTTTTAAACTTGCGTGCCATTTTGAGTAGCATGATAAAATCTTGCACCATCATACTCTGTCCCTCCTGGGGTATGAATCATCCCTTTGTCCCCATATCCTTGCTACGTATGCTCCCCACTTGTTACTCCCTTAGTAGCTTTCTAGGTTTTCAGATCAGCTTGCCATATCACAGTGCCTGTGTTCAAGCCACCCTTATTTTTCTTAATAATAGACCCAAAGTATAACAATAATGATGCTGGCAATTTGGATATGTTAAATAGAAGCCATAGGTGCTTTTTTTTGTGAAAATGTATGTGTGTGCAGGGGAAAACATAGTATATATAGGGTTCAGTACTGTCAACAATTAGGCATGCACTGGGGGGTTTGGAACATATTCCCTGTAGATAAGTGGAAACAAGTACACTACGAAAATTTCCTGTAGGAAATGTTATGAACTTTCAGAGAGGCTTAGAAAGAAAATGGCAAATCATTACCCTGGCCTGATATGCCTGGGTTTGAGTCTGTGAATCATCTACTTTCCACAGTTGGCCCATCACTGAAATGAACTAATTTTATGTGAGCATGTGTAGGAAGGGCTGACTAACTTCTGAGTTGAACAAACTCCCCTCTCTTTGTTTCCATCTGCTCATACAGCACATCTGCTTATATGAAAGGTTGAGTATTACTCCTAGAATTCAGATCCTGAGTTTGGAATCCCTGATTTTCCCCTTAATGAGCCCTGTCAGATGTGGCTGGCTGCCATTCAAACTGTCTTGTTTGGCTTGGGGTCAGAGGCCCAGCTGTGTCTTCATCTGTGTGGCTGGTTATAGGCATATCTCTGGAGTTAGAGTAGGCACTTAATCCTACCCAAACCATGTGGTTTAAGAATGGGCTAGTAGGGCATTTTACAAGCAAGATGCTATCTATACCAGTTCTCTGTGGTTGCTGACAAGATAAGTTATATGTGTGGAGTTGTTGGCTAGTCTGCTAGCTTGCTATTAGTAGAGTCTGCTGAGAATAAAGTCCACAGGGAGGAAAGCAAGGCTCAAAAAATGCAGAGGATGTCCTAGAGTTTTCTGAAGTCATTATCTGAGTTTGCAGTTCCAATAGCAACTTAAGCCAGAGCCCCTGGCCTTTTTCATTTTTTGGACCAATAAATTTCTTGTTTTGCTTAAGCCAGTTTGAATTAAGTTTCTGTCAATGATAACCCAAATAATTCTGGCTAGAGCACTAAATAAGTATTTTACATGTTATCCCAGGTGACTTAGAAATTATCGTCTCTATGCTACAGATGAAGAAATGGAGGGTTGAAAGTCCAGGTAATTTGCATGGATCTTACACATAGTAAGTGAAAGATGTAGGATTTGGCATAAGGTTACTCTTGAATCTAAAGAAAATGTACTGACAATGGGAGAAGATGGCAGCTTGGTAAGAGGGAGCAGATTCCACTTCCTCCTACACATGGGAGAGAAACCAGGCCAATCTACTGAGGAACAGAGCAGACAGCCAACAGTACCACAACATATATGAAGATAGGAGATCAAAAATTGTAGCAGACATTGAAATAGGAGGAAGCAGTGGACACTAGGATACCCGAGGAGACTGCACCACTGAACCTCAAAGGTACTCTGCCACAGAAGCTAACACCATAAATCCAGGGAGCCAGAACAGATCAAATATGAGAAGCTGAGGCTAACGAGAAGAGTCTCACAAACAATGGAAAGACAAAGAATAAATTCCCAAATGAAAAAAGAAGGAGGAAGCCTCGGAAAGAATGCTAAATGAAATAGAGGCAAGTCAGCTATCAGATGTCGAATTCAAATAACTGGTTATCAGGAAGTTCCATGAGCTCACAATAAGCTACCAGAAACTGCAGGGGAAAATAAACTCACTGCAAACTATATCAACATGAAAAAGGAAATAGAAAATATCAACAAGGGCCAAGAGGAAATATCAACAAGAGCCAACAATTTCTGAACTGAAGAACACAGTTGAAGGAATCTAAAGCAGGATAGATGAAGCAGAAGCTCAGATAAGTGAGCTGGAGGACAAAATAGAAAAAAAACACCCAGAAAGAGCAGGAAAAGGAAAAAAGGCTCAGAAAGAATGAAGAGGCATTAAGAGAAATGCAAGACAATATGAAACATAATAATATAAAAATAATAGGGATACCAAAAGGAGAAGAGGAAGAAAAAGAGATAGAAAACATATTTGAAAAAGTAATGATGGAAAACTTCCTTAATCTGATGAGAGAAAAAGTCACACAAATCCAAGAAACAAAGAGAGTCCCAATCAAGAGGAACCCAAAGAGGACCACTCCAAGACACATCATAACGAAAATGGCAAAATTCTAAGACAAAGAGAGAATCTTAAAGGCAGCAAGGGAGAAGAAGGAAATAACATACAAGGGAGCCCTGATAAGGTTAGCAACTGACTTCTCAATGGAAACGCTTCAAGCCAGAAGAGAATGACAAGCAATATTCCAAGTAATGAGAACTAAAGAATGACAACCAAGGATACTTTACCCAGCAAGACTTTCAATCAAGATATAAGGCCAAATAAAGAGCTTTTCAGACAAAAGAACTCTAAAAGAATATACCTCCACCAAACCAGCTCTGCAAGACATGCTAAAGTGTCTGCTTTAAGGAAAGGAAGAAAGAGAGAGAGAGAGAGAGAGAAAGAGAGAGAGAGGAACACAGGTACGATTATGACAATGAATAAGAACCTATCAATAATAACCTTAAACATAACTGGATTAAATGCTCCAATTAAAAGACATAGAATCGCTGAATGGATAAGAAAGCATGACCCACACATACGCTGCCTATAAGAGACCCATCTGAGGACAAAACACATACACAGATTGAAAGTAAAGGGCTGGAAACAAATATTTCAAGCAAATGGACAGGGAAAAAAAAAGCTGAGGTAGCAATACTCATATGAAACAAAATAGACTTCCAAAAAAGGGCCATAAAGAGAGGCCCAGAAGGTCACTTCATAATACTCAAAGGAAGAATCCACCAAGAAGACATAAACATTGTAAATATTTATGCACCCAATGTAGGAGCACTCAAATACATAAAGAAAATCTTAGAGGACTTCAAGAAGGATATTGACAGAAACACAATTATAGTAGGGGATTTTAACACCCCACTGTCAAAAATGGACAGATCCTCCAAACAAAATATCAACAAAGATGTTGTGACATTGAACAAAGCCCTAGATGAAATGGACTTAACTGATATATATATATAGAGAGAGAGCCCTTCATCCCAAAGAAGCTAAATACACATTCTTCTCAAATGCACAGGGAACATTTTCAAAGATAGACCCCATGATAAGACACAAAACAAGCCTCAACAAATTCAAGAAGATTGAAATCATACCAAGCATTTTCTCCGACCACAATGGAATGAAACTAGAAACTAACCCCAAAGGAAAAAAACCCAAACACTCAAAATCATGGAGTTTGAATAACATGTTATTAAACAATGAATGAGTCAAGAATGAAATTTGAGAACTCAAAAAGTTTCTGGAAACAAATGAAAATGAACTCACAACAACTCAAAATTTTTGAGACACAGCAAAGGCAGTCCTGAGAGGGAAGTTCATAGCAATACAGGCCTACCTAAAACAGATAGAAACATTTCAGACAAACAACCTAACCCTATGCTTACAAGAACTCGAGGAACAACAACAAAGACAGCCCAGAGCTAGTAGAAGGAAGGAAATAACCAAGATCAGACCAGAATTAAATGACAGACAAAAAGCACAATTCTAAGGATCAATGAATCAAGGAGCTGGTTCTTTGAAAAGATAAACAACATCAGCAAGCCTTTAAGCAGGCTCATCAAGAAAAAAAGAGAGAGGACCCAAATAAACACAATTAGAAATAAAAGAGGAGAGATTACAACTGACACCACAGAAATACAAAGGAGTGTAAGAAATTACTATGAAGAACTGTATGCCAAGAAACTTGAAAACCTAGGTGCAATGGACAAATGTCTAGAAAAATATAATCTTCCAAAATTCAGTGAAGAAGAAGCAGAAAGCCTGAACAGACCAATAACAGCAGAAGAAATTGAAGCAGTAATCAAAAAACTCCTGACACAGAAAAGCCCTGGACCAGATGGTTTCACAGGAGAATTCTACAAAACATTTAAGAAAGAGCTAACCCCTATCCTTCACAGACTATTCCAAAAAATCCAAAGTGATGGAAGACTCCCAAGCTCTTTTTATGAAGCTAATATCATCCTAATCCCAAAACCAGATAAAGACACAACAAAGAAAGAAAACTTCAGGCCAATATCACTGATGAACATAGATGCTAAAATCCTCAACAAAATATTGGCAAACTGCATCCAACAATACATTAAAAAGATCATACACCATGACCAAGTGTGAGTCATCCCAGGATGCAAGGATGGTTCAACATTCTCAAATCAGTAAATGTAATACATCGCATAACCAAAAGGAAAGACAAAAATCACATGATCATATCAATAGATGCAGAAAAACATTTGACAAGGTACACCACCCATTTGTGATAAAAACACTGAGCAAAGTGGGAATAGAGGGAGCATTCCTCAACATAATAAAGGGCATATATGAGAGACCTACAGCCAACATCATACTCAATGGACAAAAACTAAAAGCTTTTCCACTAAGATCAGGAACAAGACAATGTTGTCCACTTTCATCACTTCTATTCAACATAGTATTGGAAGTCCTACCCACAGCAATCAGACAAGAAAAAGAAATAAGAGACATCCAAATCAGAAAGGAGGAAACAAAACTGTCATTATTTGCAGAGCACTTGATAGTGTACATAGAACATCCTATAGACTCCACCCCAAAACTGCTCGACCTAATAAATGAATTTGGCAAAACAGCGGGATACAAAGTCAATATCCAGAAATCAAAGGCATTTTTGTATACCAACAATGAAACAGCAGAAGCAGAAATGAAGAAAAAAATCCCATTTGATATAGCAAAAAGGAAAATAAAATACCTAGCAATAAACCTAACCAAAGAGATAAAAGACCTGTATGCAGAATACTACACAACACTGAAGAATGAAATCAAGGAAGTCACAAACAAATAGAAACATATACCGTGTTCATGGATTGGAAGAATGAACATCATCAAAATGTCCATATTACCCAAAGCAATTTATAGATTCAATGCAACATCTATTAAAGTACCAATGGCTTATTTCTCAGACATAGAAGAAATACTTCAAAAACTTATGTGGAACCATAAATGACCTCGAATAGCTGCTGCACTTTTGAAAAAGAAGAGCAAAGTAGGAGGGATCACAATACCTGATATCAAACCGTATTACAAGGCCACTGTAATCAAAATAGCCTGGTACTGGCATAAAAACAGAGACATGGTCCAGTGGAACAGAACAGAGAAGCCAGAAATAAACCCAAGTCTCTATGGTCAATTAATATTCGACACAGGGGGCAGCAACATAAAATGGAATAAAGACAGCCTCTTCAACAAATGGTGTTGGGAGAACTGGACAGCTACATGCAAAAAATGAGACTTGAGCACCAACTTACACGATACACAAAATAAATTCAAGGTGGATAAAAGACTTAAATATAAGCTGTGATACCATTAAAGTCATAGAGGAGAACATAGGCAGGAAAATCTCAGATATTTCATGCAGCAACATTTTTACTGATATGTCACCTAGAGCAAGGGACATAAAGGAAAAAATGAACAAATGGGATCTCATCAAAATAAAAGGCTTCTGCATGGCCAAAGAAAACAGCATTAAAATAAAAGGAGAACCAACCATATGGGAAAACATATTTGCCAATGATACCTCAGACAAGGGTTTAATCTCTGAAATATATAAAATCTTGCGTGAATCCACTCTAAGAAGACAAGAAATCCAATTAAAAAATGGGCAAAGGACTTGAATATATGCTTCTCCAAAGAGGACATACAGAGGATTCAGAAACACATGAAAAGATGCTCAATATCGCTAGCTATCAGAGAGATGCAAATTAAAACTACAATGAGATACAACTTTACATCGGTAAGAATGGCCATCATAAACAAACAACAAATAACAAGTGTTGGAGAAAATGTGGAGAAAAGGGAACCCTAGTGCATTGTTGGTGGGATTGCAGACTGGTACAACCACTATGGAAAACAGTATGGAATTTTCTAAGAAAATTAAAAATGGATGTGTCTTTTGACTCCGTAATTCCGCTGGTAGGATTATACCCTAAGAACCCTGAAACACCAATCCAAAAGAACCTGTACACCCCAATGTTCGTAGCAGCACAATTTACAATAGCCAAGTGAAGGAAGCAACCTAGCTGCCCATCAGTAAATGAATGGATAAAAAAAACTATGGTACATATACACAATGGAATTCTATGCAGTAGAAAGAAAAAAGGAGCTCCTACCCTATGCAACAGCATGGATGGAACTGGAAAGCATTATGCTGAGTGAAATAAGCCAGGTGGTGAAGGACAAATACCATATGATCTCACCTTTAACAGGAACCTAAGCAACAAAACAAACAAGCAAGCAAAATATAGCCAGAGACACTGAAATAGAAAACAGGCTGACAGTAATCAGAGGGGAGAGGGGAGGGAATTTCAGGGGGAAAGGGGAAGGGGTCACAGGAACAAATCTAGAGGACACTTGAACAAAAACTAACGGGGGTGGAAATGGGAAGGAGGAAGGGAGCACTGGGAGGGGTGGACTGGGATGGGAGTAGAAGACAGAAAACTGTACTTGAACAACAACTAAAATAAAAATAAAATAAATAGAATGTACTTTACCAGAAACCTTTGAAAGTGTTTTCAAGTTTGGCTTCTTCAAGAAATGCAAGCACCTATGATTCAGTCTCTTTTATAGATGCTGCTCTCTTCCAGAATTCAGTGAATTGTCTGGCTGACTCGAGTTGTTTGTATGGTCTCTGAACTTGCAGTTTATGGTGTTTTATAATTCTATTTTCCCTGTGGTTTTGCTAATGCAGCTTTGTCAGCAAACATTGCATGTGATTTAAAGCTGCTACAGTGATGAAAGGTGTGTGCACACATACGAATGCACATGCACTCCCTTAGAACAGTCCACAGTTTTCTGATTAATCATACGTGTAAAGCAGTATTTACAGGAAATCAGCAGGTGGCAGTTAACATCTAGGAAATTATCTTGGAAACACAACTCAAGCTGCCACTTCAGGATGGAAACATGGCAATAACCAGCATAACCAGCAACATAACAAACCCCCTTGGAGCTTGCAATGAGTGGGGCTGGGAGCAGGGGCTGCTAGGCGCACATAGCTAGTAGGGATCACAGATTACTTGCCAGACTCTTCTTTTTTCTCTGAACACTCAAGGAGCAGTCTTTGGGTAGAGACATGCAATAGTTGCCTGACCAGCACAGCATCCTAGAAAAGCCTTTAAAAATACTAAATAAATAAATACTCAGACTTCAGTCTGGGCACAGGCAGACACTAGCGCTACTATACTAGTTGTTAAAATATTGAACTATTTCCGTACCAGTTAGTAAACAACTGCTGTCTTGAGCTCGCTGAGTAACACCCCATTGTGACTTTCCCTAGGGATTCCCCTCACATGTTCAGAACCCAGTGATATAAAGGTTAAAGTCTGCATCTTGCTGCAACACTAAGTCTAGGGTCCCTTTTGGTTGGCCAGTGTCTGTGCCGTCTGGTTGTTAAATAATTTGAGTATTACCTTCAGGAGTTTTGGTGACCACTGTAGAAGGTGGAAGGAAAGAGAGCATGAGCATCCTGGAAGGAGTGAGAAGAGGAAACCGTGCATGGTGCATTTTATACTTACGGTGCTCTTCATTACTAACTGAAAAAAATTCAATATGTATAGCTATGCCTGTATCTATATCATCTATATATCTGTGTCATCTTCTGTGTATGAAGTGACAGTATAGCTCTGAGTTCCAGCTTCTGCTCTACCATTTGCTAGCAATGTGACCTAGCAGTGAGAATGAAGTTCAAGCATTGGTTCTCAACTCTGGCTGAACATTAGAATCACCCCCAGGAGCTTTATAAAATTCAGGTGCTTGGGCCCCACCCACAGAGATTCTGATTCATGTAGGTCTGAGACGAGGCCCAATTATCAGATTTCTGTCCCCACAAAGCTCCTCAGATGATTTTAAGGTGCTGTCAGGCACCACTAATTTAACCCTTATTTTAAGTGTCAACTTCCTCATGTAATAAGCACCAGGGTTCATTTTATAGGATTAAGCTAGATAATGTATGTAAGGGTTTCAGATTGTGGACTATAACCCTGTACAAGTTAGTTCCATTAATAATTACTATTCAGTACTTTAAAAGACAGCTTTTATTATTTTCCTTTAATTACATAGATAGCAAGTAGATTCATCCTTGTTACAAGCACTCTGTTTCTAATAACACAGAACCAGAGTGAAAAGTGATGACAGGATCCTCACACCCTATGTGCACAGAGGTAAATACTATTATGTTCCCACATGTGTCCTTTTAGAAACTTATCTTTGCCTCTGTTTATAAAAATGTGCATCTTCACTTAAGTCTAGTAATATAAATAGGACCATTTCCACTGTTCAGTGACTTCTTTCTTTTTACTTAGCAGTATATATCTTGGTGATCTTTCTGTAGCAGTAAATACAAGTATACCTTGTTTTGACAACTGCATCTGTCATGAATAATGGGTGCATCATAACCTACTTAACCACTCCCTGTACTAGTGCGCATTTTAGTTTCCACATTTTTGTTCTTCAAAACAAATTTGCAGTGAAAATTTTTGTATATGTATCTCTGTGGACACTGCTGAGTTTTCTTCAGATTTTTCCCACAGTTGATGTCACTGGGTCAAAGGTTGTTCCATGTAAAATGATGTTAAGTCTGCTTAGTTGTTCTCCCCCCAAAAATGCCAATTAGCATTCTCATAAATGATAAATGAGAGTTTTGTTTTCTATCCTTTTTATTTCTCATGCTCTTAGGGGGCTATTTTTGTTTTAGGAATGCACAACCAATAGCTGGATAGCAGAACTTAAAAACAAACAAAACGTCTCTGTCTTTTGCATTTCCGTGATGACTAATGATGCTGAACACCTTTCCTGTGCTTATTGGCAAAGGAAGTTTCTGTGTAAGTGTTTTGCCTTTTTAAAAACAGTGCTTTGTGCCTTTTGTATTTCGGTATATGATCCATTTAAAATTCACTTTTGTGTATAGGGTGAAGCAGAGGTGGAGGGTCGCTTACATTTTTTGCCTATGCATCATTTGTTAAATAATAATTCTTCTCTTTCTTCATTGCATTGACTTAGCTCCTTTGTTGAAAATAAGTGGATTGAATATGTGTGTCTTTCTGGACTGTATTCTTTTCCATTGATCTATTTGCCTAGCCTCACTCAAGTCTTTTGTCTTTTAATTGGAGATTATTGATGTAGTTTGTTGACTCCCTTCTGTATGTCCTAATTTCTTTAATCAGGCCCAATCTTTCTTGTTAATAGTGAGGGACAAGAAAAGCAAACAAGGCAGAGAACTGTGAAACTGATAGTAAGCTGATTCACAAAGCCATCAGAAGAGGCCTTGCTTTTACTTGTATGGTGTTTTCCTGAACTGATCAATGGTTGTCAGATAAAAGATTCAGGCAGTAAGGATTTATCAACATGCTCCACCTAAGTATGACCATGTCAATGAAAGATAAAATAGGGCTGCAGTAGCTAAGAATTTCCTAAGCTCCCAGCTTCAGCCCAGTTCCTCAAATTTACACCTCAAGCCTATCTCCTGTGTTTACCCCTTTACTCACTGCTCAAACCTCCCAAACTAGTCCCCATGACTCTGCCAAGGCAACACTGGCTAGACCATATGCTGTTCTGCCTACAATCACTATTTATTTTGTTTATTTCATTTGCATGCAATTTTTTTCAATTAAATATAACTGTCAAGAAGGGGCAATACTATGCATTAATTTGCTAGGGCTGCCATAATGAACTAACACAGACTGATGGTTTAAACAACAGAAATTCAGCTTTTTACCGTTCTGCTGGCTAGAAGTCTAAGATCAAGGTGTCAGCAGGGTTGGTTTCTTCTGAGATCTGTCTCCTTTACTTGTAGATGGCTGTCTTTCTCTGTCTTCACATTATCTCCTCCATTTACATGGCTGAGTCCAAATTTGTTCTTCTCGGGACACCAGCCATTTTGGATTAGGGTTCACCCTAATGATATTATTTTAATTGTTACCTCTTTAAATATCCTCTCTCCAAATGTTGCCACATTCTGAGGTACTGAGGATTAGGACTTGAACAAGTGAATTTTGGGGGGACACATTTCAGCCTATAACACACATTAATGGAGTGGCCAGACCTGGACCATGCCCCATTTAGTCACAGCTCAATACCCTGCTGCACTTGGCTGGATGCAGCTGTGGCTCACTTCATTCCTGTGGCCCCAAGAATATCCTGTTATTCCTTCTTCTTAAGCCTTTTTCCCTGAAGGTCCTCCCTAAATTCACAACTTAATTTCATTGCTGTTAACATTGTTGGAGGAGACATGACCCTTGAGGGCAGTCAGAGGCTCTTCAACCTTGAGGGCAACCAGAGGGTCCTCACACCCTTCCCTGTCCTTGGAATGTTCTGTTCTGCTCACTGGTCCCACAGTGGAAGCCATTTTCTTTTCTTTTTTTTAAATATTAATTAATTGACTTTTAATAGATAGAAATTCACATTAAGATTTAAGCCACATGTTTTGAAAATCCATTCACAGAAGAATATCATTTTCTTTTTTTTAAATTTTAATTGTTTTTCAGTACAGTTTTTTGTCTTTTACTCCCATCCCAGACCACCCCCCAGTGCTCCCCACCTCCCTCCCCTTTCCACCCCCCTTAGTTTTTGTCCATGTGTCCTTTATACTTGTTCCTATAATCCCCTCCCTTTTTCCCTGAAATTCCCTCCCCTCTCCCCTCTGGATACTGTCATCCCCCTTTCTATTTCAATGTCTTTGGCTATATTTTGCTTGCTTGTTTGTTTAGT
>PVKM010041258.1:0-13200 GCA_004027735.1 Carollia perspicillata
TCCAACTTCGACATTATCTTCTTGCTTGACCAAAATCCTCATGATAAGCCATAGACCCATGGATACTTCGTATATAGGCTAACCTTAGGTCGTATTAGTCATATAACAAGGCTTCTGAATGATGTACAGTTCATAAGAGAGCTAAAAGCAGAGCAGTTTCCCATAGAAGAGGTAAATTCTGTGATTGGCTTGTCAAGCATAAGCCCTTCAAAGGTATTACATGTGAGGTTCTGACTTTCCACTCTTCTTGATTTCACCATGATCTGACATTCACCTCCATGACTCCACTTCAGGTTGGAGGTCACTAAGCATGGCCTATAAACAATTCCTTTTCTGACTGCTGCTAGTCTTTTCCTTTCCTGACCTTTATACAGCATTGGTCTCATGGTTCAGAACTTCCTCTTGAATATATTTCTGAGCATTTCTTGGTAACAGTTAAATAACAGATAATTAGTATAATAAAATTTGTGTTTTAAGGTATAACTTAGGCAGAATGCAGTCATAGGTGAACACAGCCATTGTAGCCTCTGTATCTAGGGCATGTGTATAAATATGAGCTAAAGAATGGTGACCTTGTCATAGGTAGAGACTTTTCAGAAAGGAGGAGAATCTAGTCAAACCGTAGTGACAGTGTAGGTTTACCACAGAATGTAATAGGTTAATGTCCAAATCCAGAACACTTTGCTTGACTCACAGTTGTCCTTTATGTGCCATGCCCCTGATTTTTGACAAGAAAGAAGCTAAAAGGGTGGCGCATAAAAGCATAGTTACACATATTCTGAAAATCTTTAGAATCTGAGTCCCTGATGAAATTTCATATAAATGAGAACCAGTGAATTAAAAACATCTGAATTTAAGCCCGGGTCAAATACTAACATAATAAAAAAAAGTAGCAGTAGCAGCAGCAATAAAGTAGATTGAGATTGCAGTCATCAAGTTCCCACTCAACCTAATTAAAACCATAGCTCAGCTCCAGCTCATACTGAACTTAAGACCTTGAGATTCTTAATGATCAGTTTCTCAACCTAATCCCAGACAGAGGAAATGGTTCCGAATCTATGAAGGAAAACTAAGACAAAATATTCTCCACTGTGTTCTGAATAGATGTAGTAATAATTATAAGACATGAAGGAGGAAGAGAACTATAACTCATTAGTTAAATAAATTATAGTCAATAGAAACAGACATACAAATAAATTAGTTTGAAATATTGTATTAGTCTGCTCAAGCTGCCATAAAAATACCACAGACAAGATGGTTTAAACAGCAGATACTTACTTCATGGTTGTGGAAGCTACAATAACAAGATCAAGTTTCTGGCCAATTTTGTTTCTGGTGAAGGTTCTCTTCCTGGATTATAGATAAGCACCTTTTTGGTATGTCTTCACATGGTGCTTTCTCAGCACAATAGGAGGAGAGAGAGAGAGAGAAAGTGCATGAAAGAAAGAAAATGAATGCTTTGTGGTATCTCTTCTTATAAGAACACTAATCCTATTAAATTAGGACCCTACCCTTATGACCTCTGTAATTTAATTATTTGTAGAGGTTCTATCTCAAAATATATCCATACTGAAGATTCAACATGAATTTGGTAGGGTCAGAATGCATTCAGCCTATAGCAGTAGGCAAATTATTTCCGAAGGACTATACTAAGGTTAAATAATTACATATTTAAAAAAGATTTTATTTATTTTTAGAGAGAGAGGAAGAGAGGGAGAAAGGAATAGAAACATGAATGTGTGCTTGCCTCTCACACGCCCACCACCAGTGACCCCACCCACAATCCAGGCATGTGCCCTGATTGGGAATTGAGCCAGCAGCTCATTGCTTTGCAGTCCAGCACTCACTCCACTGAGCCACATCAGCCAGGGCAAATAATTACACACTTAAAGGGTAAATATATGGTCACTTTTAGAAAGAAATGGAAAGTGAAGGAGGAAAAAAATGAGCAAAGTACAATTTCTGAAATTACAAGTTATTGGAGTAAATTGATAATACATTGTGCCTGCAAAAGAAAGGATTATAGAGTTTGAAGGTAGCTCAGTAGAAGTTAATGCAAAAGAGAACATCAACAAATGTGAGGTATTATAAATAGCAATTGGAATCTCAGAGAAGTGGAACATACAAGAATAAGAAAAATATATGAGAAAAAATTGACTCTTTTTTTCCAATTTTTTAAATCCTCATCCAAGGATATGTTTACTGATTTTTAGAGAGGGAGTGAAACAGAGAGAGAGAGAAAGAATTTGTGTGTGAGGAAATTTGGATTGGTTGCCTCTGGTATGCACCTGGACCAGAGATCAAACCTGCAACCTTAGTATGTTCAGAATTTGATTTAAAACATCAGTATTTCCATGAAGCTAAAACAACAATAAAACCAATAGCAATAACAGCAACTGTTACAGTAGACCATTAGTTATTAATGAAGGAAGGCAGCAAATGAAATCAGCCATTAAGCAGGATTACCTAGAAAGGGGTAGCTTCATGGACACCCAGGGGACAACTGCATTCTCTATCAAAGGGGCGTGACTCCCTGAGCAGGGAGGAAAACCTGTTTACCAAACATCCCAGGAAGCAACTTTCCATTTGCCTGTATTAGAATGGGGGGAGGATAAACAAGGGGAAACTCCTCTGCTGGAGCATACGCGGAACAAGTCAGACGACAAAGCAAAACTATGAGACATGCACAGTAGGAGCAAAACTATGAGACATGCACAGTAGGAGCAAAACTATGAGACATGCACAGTAGGAGCAAAACTATGAGACATGCACAGTAGGAGCCAAAATGGTGCTGGTAAATGGGAGGAGTCTAGCCTGGGAAAATCTGGGAAGAGAATAGGATATGGACAAGGGCATAAAAATCCAAAAGATCCAGGAAAGGGATTCTGTAAAAGGAGGCACCAGCGTAGCTCAGAGGAAGATCCAAGAGACTGGATACTTGGAAAGAAAGCCTGCACTTTCTCAAGCCCAAGGGACTATAATCAAAGCATAACAAAGGCCACAGGCAGGTCACACTCACTCTCTCCATAGCAGCTGGGCAGGACTGAGCGTGGGGCTGAAGTGCAGCACTGAAAGTGGGTGGAAGGGAACAGAGACTAAGCTAGACCACTGAAGCTTCATAGGCGGATGCCAGGGCAATGGTGCAGCATCTCTGGGCCCTGACCCTCCTACTGGGCTTGGTGGGGACAAGTGCTGGCCTCAGGCTCCAGTCGCTGGAGTTTTTCCACAGCCAGATGGGGCTGAGCCACCTGGTGGTGGACGAGGCAGTGAAGCAGCCTCATCAGGACCATCTATGCCCTGCACACTCTTCTGTTAAATCTTGCCATTGTGCCTTAAATCTTCTATGGGTGAGTCTTGGAAATTTTTTTCCTGTGATTTTTCAAAAGCCTATTTTCTCCAGTAACATAACAGCAACAAAAACTTAATTAGAAAAGATGAATATAAAAATCACATCTCATCATATTTCAGTCAAATTTCAGAAAACTCGAGTAAATAAGAATATTTAAAAGCAGACAGAGGAAAAAGATACATAGGGATGACAAAAATAATGATTGCTGAATTGTCATAAAAAATAGGACAAATCAGAAGACAGTAAGAATGATATCTATTAGAATCATATAGAATGATAAATCAGGAGAAATGTGAATAAAACCATACCAAAGCAGATAAGATTGAATGACTGAAAAAATCAAAGATAAAATGTTTGAAAGCACACAATCAAAATGAAACAACATTCATAGAAATATATGATTCAAATACGAACATTCCATAGGATGCTATATGGAGGGTAAATGAGAATGAAAGAAAATCTATAATTTGCTGTAAAATAAAATGTCACCTAGAATTCTATATTTGGCTTTAAAAATACTCAGAAAAGAAAAATGTAATTTATTGCTAGCAGACTGTTACTGTAACAGATGTAGGAAAAGATGCTTGCCTTCACTATTAGGGCAATGCAAATCAAAACTACAATGAGTGGTATCTCATTGTAGAGAAAAAGAAAGGTTGTAGAGGTGGTAGAGAAAAAGAAACTCTTATTCAATACTGGTGGAAATATAAACTGGTACAGTCACTATGGAAAACAGTATGGTGGTTCCTCAAAATATTAAGACTAAAGTTACCATATGACCCAGCAACCCCTCTTTGGGGTATTTGCCAGAAAAATTTGAAAACACTTATTTGCAAAGATATATGCCCCCCTATATTCACTGCAGCATTATTCATGGTGTCCAAGACATGGAAAGAGCCAAAGTGTCCTTTGCTAGGTGATTGGACAAAGAGGTGGTACATATGCACAATGGAACACTACTCAGGTATGAGAAAAGATGAAATACTGCCATCTGCCACAACATGGATGGATTTTGAGAGTAAAGTGAAATGTCAGACCAAAAAACTTAAGAACCATATGATTTCAGTCGTATTGGGATATAAAACTGAAACAACAAATGAACAAACAAAACAAAAACTCGTAGATACAGACAATAGTATGGTGGTTGCTGGAGGGAAGGGGGTTGGAGAGTAGTAATGGAAAGGGGGTCAAATATATGCTGATGAAGGACTTGGTTGTGGGCAGTAAGCACGCACTGTAATTATATATATGCAATATGTGTATATATGTATGAAAAGCTAAAGCATATTTTTATCTTGAAGGGAAATATTACCAAATGAAAGCCTGGGTATTGAAGAGGTAATAAAAAAACATCAGGGATGGTAAATATATAGGTTAATATAAATGACTACTTTCTTTTTAATATCTTTAAAATACATATGGAAGTTCCAAGGAAAAATGTAATTTACCTGTATGGTTTATAATTCAGTAGATATAAAAGTTATAGCATGATGAGAGGAGTACATAAACATGTATGACTGAAAAGTTACTGCGTTTATGTGAATTACTACAATATAAAGCCCAAGTAACTGAATAATTAATGAATATTCCAATCCTTAGAGCAAACAGTACCAAAATAATACAAAGTGTGTTGTTATAAACAGTATGAAAATCAGATTATTATTACAAATCATATAATAATTTAAGGTATGATATGAAGGGATAAAAATAGAGAAGTAAAAAAATATATATAATGAACATAGATTTTACCATTACATTAAGTGATTATGGACAAAACAATCCAATTAAAAGGCAGAGGCTTACAGAATGGTTTAAAAATACTAATTATATACTTAGTGTGAGACACATGTTAAATATAAAGCTACAAATAATTTGAAAAAAATTAATGAAAAATAATACACTATATTTACAGTAAATATAAGAAACCTGGTGTTCTATGTTAGTGAGAGCCAACATATATGTCAAGACAAATATTAACAGAGTAAAAGGACACTACATGATGAAAATAAGTCAATTTATAAGGAAGACATTGCAATCATATATGCACATGTGATTAATTACAGAACCTCAATATATGTGAAAAATCAACAGAATTAAAGAAAACCAATGCCATAATTTTAGAGATTATAAACCCCTCTGTCAACAAATGAAAGAACAATAGAAAAAGTCACTGAACACACTGATGAGTGATAAACACCGTCAACCACATTGACCTAATTGATATGTATAGAACAATACAGCCACCCACTTCAGAATAATCCTTATTTTTATTTATTTTTAATCCTTACTTGAGGATATGTTTATTGGTTTTATTTTTTCCTGAGAGAAAGAAACATCTATGTGAGAGAGAAATGTTAGTCAGTTACCCTCCATGTGCACCTTGACCAGGGAGCAGAACCCAAACTTAGGTACGTTCCCTGACCCGGGATCAAATGCACAACCTTTTGGGGCCCTGGTTGATGCTCTGACCAACAGAGCCACCTGGCCAGGATAATAATCCTTATTTTTAAATATACGTGATTGACCATAGGCTGGGATATTAAACAAATCTAGATAAATTTAAAAGGTACAAGTCATTCAATATTAAATTAGTAACAATTATCGAAATAATATCTAGGAAGATTTCCCAAAGCATTTTAAATATAAAGAATAAGATTAATAGAAAACGGTCGGATCAAGATATACTAAGGAAAATCTAACCATAAGAAAGCTAATAGAATTGCATTTATATTAATCAATGTTTAAGGTAAAAATATTATAGAAATAGAGGGGCACTTTATGAAAGATTCAATTTAACAAGGAGATATAATAATTCTAAATTTGTATGTAACACATGCTCAAAATACGTGAACAAGAATTAATATAAATTAAACAAAAATAGGTGAAACCATAGTTAAAATGGAATATTTCAATATTCTTTTCATATTTAAACAGTTAATAAAAAACAAAGGATATAGAATATTTGGAAATACTATTAAGAAACTAAAACTAATCAATGTTTTAGCTTGCCGTACTTGACAGTGACTGAACACACATTTTTAAGCCGAATGGAAAATATACCAAATGCTGCTCCATAAACATGTTTTAAAAATTATGAGAAATAAAAAGGAAAATGTTCCTTGATCATAGTGAAATTATAAATCTGTAATAAAAACATTTAAAAAATGGCCACATTACTAGAATTTAACATACTTTTAAATAATCCCTGGATTGAGAAGGACATTTTTCTGACTAGATGGTTGCAACACCATCATACAAAAAATGTGTGAAAAGCAACTAAAGTGATTCTTAAATCTATATCCTGTATGGTGAGAAAAAAAAAAAAAGAAAAGATTGAAAATTAACCACCTAAGCATTTAATTTATGAAATGGAAGAAGGAAAAAGCATTGAAGAAAATGTAAGTAGAATGAAGGAAATAAAAGAAAGGTTGAAAATCAATACCATAGATAAAAGATTTTTAAAAAAGCAGTCAGAAATTGGTCATTGAAATCATTAATACAATTGACAAACCACAAGATAAGCTGATTAAATACAAA
This sequence comes from Carollia perspicillata, assembly GCA_004027735.1. Lineage (NCBI taxonomy): Eukaryota > Metazoa > Chordata > Mammalia > Chiroptera > Phyllostomidae > Carollia > Carollia perspicillata. The sequence goes on from PVKM010041258.1 coordinate 6,887, forward strand.
TAGTGACTCAAAATACAAATACTAAAAATAAATTAGGGTACATCGCTGCAGACCCCATAGACCAAAAATAATCAAGGAATTCTGTAGCAACTCATACCAATAAAGTACCAGTGTTATGGAGATAATTGCATTAAGAAATACTTCTTAGTTAAAGTAAACATATTTGTTTATGACCAGTTCACATGCCCTTCTGGCTATGGACATGCATAAATAAATTTATTGGAGAAATTGGGTTAAGGGTCTAATGCTGTCTCACAAATTGTGCTCCTCATCTTTCTTCTTTGTACTATAAAGGTTTGTTAGGGGCACAAACAATAATCTTTTGCTTTCATGGAAGTTTTTTTCAGAGAAGCCATTGATAATTTATCAGATACACATCTGGTTTCTTATGTTTAGCTAATGTTTATAGTTTTTTGTTATGATATTTATTCTTTCTTAAAATCTTATTATTTGTTTAAATCATTGTACTTGTTTTGTCAAAGGTAACCTTGGTAACCTATGTGGCAATAGTAGTTTAATCTTACTGAAAATTACTGCCTTATCCAGTGAATTCTGGGGCATGGGCTTCTCTTTAATCTAGTTGTTAGTGATAGTAATTAGTCATTATTTTCACTTTATAATCCTAGGAGAATAATAATGAGAGAAGCTTTACTACTCCTTTAGTGTTTTCTCCTCCCGAGTCAAAACATGGAAATGGGATGTATAAGTCCAGGCCCTCCTTCCTCTGCAAGTCCAACTAGGCCTATACAGGACAGATGTGGTGAATTAGTGCTCTGAATAGATACAAAGATGTTTCTGAATAGTCAAGGAAACAGAAGGGTTTTGGTGTAAAAGGGATACACCATATGAAACACAGGATTGAATTTTTGATTATCTGAGATATTTCTCTGTATCAATAAAGAAAATGTTTGCCCCATGTCCATGACTATCAGGCCAGACCTATTCTCCCCTCTTCAACTTGGAAGCACTTCTCAAATACAAATTACTTTCCTATGTTTTAATCGTGGCACCTTAGCCATTTCCTATGGAAAACCTGATGCTCCCTCCTTCCTCAAGAAAAAAATTGGATTTTAACAAGATACTCAGTATCACAAACACTAGAAGTCTGGGTTGCTTAGACATGAACAAAAGTTAAAGGAGTCTTCCAAGTTGATATCAGTATCCACTTGCAAGTAGTCTAGATCCACATAATCAATAACTCATTAAGAGTTCTTAGTTATAAGAAAAAGAACAAGGTATAAAAACTTACGCAAAAAAAAACCCCAGAAAAGTTGGGATGCTGGATAATGATGTATCCAAGCATTCTTAAAAATTATGCTGGTAAAGAGGAATAATAGAAATTCTTATAATTTGAATACTATTTCCCAAGAACATCCTGTTTATATCTTACTCAACAGATGTGTCAGGTCTAACCACCCCTTATCCCTGTGAAACTTATTCAGGAGTTGCAGCCCAAAGAGAAGGGCTGGTTCGATGGATCTCATTCTACAGATTGTAGGTGGGAGATATTACCAGAAAAAAAAATGAGTAGAGAAGATAGCTTGCTTCATGAAGTCACTACATCTTATATTTACAATTAAAACAAAACAGCCCTGGCTGGTGTAGCTCAGTGGACTGAGCATGGGCCTGCTAACCAAAGCCTCAATGGTTCAATTCTCAGTCAGGGCACATGCCTGAGTTGCAGGCCAGGTCCCCAGCAGGGGGTGTGCTAGAGGCAACCACACACTGATGTTTAATATGGGAGTAAAAGACAGAAAACTGTACTTGAACAACAATTAAAATTAAAAAAAGTAAAATAAAAAATAAAAACAAAACAAAACAAAAACGATATAATCTTTTGTTATTTCCCTTTAGGGAAATGGACTATCCTTCTCAGCATAAATTGGGCTATTGGGCTGAGTAGGAGTTTGGCTTTTTCCTCCTTATATTCATATATTCTTGCTCTCTCTGTCTCTTTCTCTCTATCACACACACACACACACACACACACACACGCACACACTACAAAGCACAATTTTTTTATCCTAAGAAATACCAGCTGGATATAGTTGTTTTCTTATATGTCCCCTTTGTTTATTGTCTACCTCTGCCATTGTGCAACTATGAAAATACAGATCCCCTGCATCCTGCTTCACATTAATGGGGCAGACAGACTATAATCACGAAAACACATCATAACATTAGAAATGGTGGACAAATGATGGAGCGGAAAGATAGAAATCTGGCTTCTTTAGCTCACATTTGCATAAATATACTAGCTGTGGTCTGCCTAATTCCACACTTTCTGTTACATTGGGGAAAACATTCCAGTTAGAACTTTTAAAAATATTTTTATTCAACATCAAGTTCTAATATAATTATTAGTGAATAACACTAACTTGCTATTATCTACATTTTCCTCTGAGATGAGATAAAGTAATTTGCTTGTCATATATTTTAGCTTTCAAACTATTTTTAAAAATTAAACAAAATTAACAAACAAGTTAGCCAAAATAATGAAGAAATAAACCAAACACTAAATTCAAAATCTGAATCAACAGAGTCTCTATTCACTCAACAGTAAGAGTGATCCTTTAAAATCAGAAGTCAGATGATGTTGCTCTTCTCCAAACCCTGTAAAGGCTTCACAGCTCATTCTCAGTGTAAGTCGAATCCTACTGGTGGCTTACAGGGCCCACTGGATGTGCTCATTTCATTGCCTGTCTGCCTTTACAACTCCTTTCTGATTTAGGACTGTTCTTTCACTTGTGGGGTCCATAGCATGAGTATAATTGGAGGAAAAGGCACAATAAAACTGGGTATTTATTAGTTATACATCAAGCTGAGAACATTTTTAATCTCCTAACTTGACAAATATAACGTCATTATAACTCTATATGTGCCTATATGTGTAAAGTTGAGTGTTTTTTTTTTTAACAGAACTGAAAGTTGGCAGAATATCGAAGGGAATTTGATTCAATTATTACTATCCATGTGTGGATGGCTGGGTTCATAATATTTAGGTGAGTAATCAAATAAAGACACATAATTCTTCTATTATTATACATTTATTTCATAAGTTTTTGCTTTGCTTTCTTTTCAGCAGAATCATTAATTATGTTATTTTAATCAATATTTTCACATAATTTGTATACTATTGACAGAAATGTCAAATTTGATAAACTGATCTGATTTGTTCAATCTGTAGAGATTTTCTTCTGCTGAAGCAGTAGCAGTGGGAATTGTCAATAACATTATCTGAAGGAATATTTACACTGAGAAATGAAGCATAAGTTTTACTTATTATGTTCAAGTATTATGTTAGGTCTTAAGATTCATTATTATTAGATAAATTACAAAGTATTTGAACATTATAATTGTGATATTTTATAATTTTTTACATTCCTTTTTTTAAAGCAATATGTATATTCATAAAGTAAACATTAAATATGTACATATTCTTAATTTTTTAATGCTGGGCTACTATAAATAAAACTGAATATAACATATTGCTCAGTTTGTTCAGAACTATCATCAGTGTAGATAATCATCTTATCTCCAATGGTCAATGCTAGAATATACAGAAATTAAGAAATAGTAGTACATGTTTCCTTTAGAGTCATACAAATATTTTTGCTTCTTTATTTTTTCTCAATTTTTATTACATGTTTGTGTATATATTTTACATACTGCTTGTTTGATTTAAAAAAAAATCAGTTTCCTAAAACAAAAACCTTTGACAGTATTAATCCTTTCAAAATTGAAATAGCACTTCTGGATCTGGAGGGTGTTTTGTAAAATTTTCTCATATTATTTATAGCAAACAATTTATGATAGCCATATAACTAATGCATGTAAATAATGCAGGGTTAAATTTGATTTATGCCAAAGACCACAATTTATTGTTTATTTCAAGACCTCTTATTTTGTTGACATCTTCTACACATCATGAATCGTATGTAAATGTAAATTAAATCTAATTGTCTTAGTGCTTACTTGATATTCTTATATATTAGATATCTGAGAATGCTTGCCAGGTCAAATGTTATACATGTTACATGTCTTACATTTCATATGTCATACATTTTCTTCTCTTTTTCATATAAAAGTATTGGGTTGGGCAAAAAGTCCATTTAATTTTTTTTCTGTAAACTAAATGACATATTTTTTATTTCCACCAATAACTTTATTGATTTGAAAATTTTGAATATGTCAGCTATCTCTTCTGTGGGTAGAGACTAGGGTGGTGCTAAAAATCTTCCAATGCATAAGAAAGACCCACAGAAAACAATCATTTAGCCAAAATGTCAATAGTACCAAGAAACTTCGCAAACCACTTTTTACACACAATTTTACACATTTGATTAGTCACAGCACCTTCTCCGTACACTGAACAAATCTTTTTTTTTTTTTGCATTTCAATTGCATTTTTACCTTTTTTGAAATAGTAAAACATAATATGCTAAAAATGTTGCATATTTTCTTCCATCTTCAATGTTAAAATGGCTACACAAAAGTTCATCAATTCTGATGGGTTTTTAAATGCACACTGATATGACAGCTGTCACGATAAAATCTAAAACAATTTCTCAAATGAAGTTAAAGATAATTAAGGACTACTAGAGTCATCTTACAGAAAAAACTAAACAAACATTTTGGCCAACCCAATATTAACTTAGTAATATTGCAATGACTTCAAGTGCTTGAAGAATCCATTGAAAAGTAGGAATTTCCTTTATTCTTTTTTCAGTCATCATTCTCAATTATTTGCAACTTTCAAAATGTTTTGGCAAAAGCATGTAATTGTATGTGTGACTTTTTCTAAGGCCAAATTCTTTCCTTCCTTCTTTCCAATTCATTTACATAGGTACTATATTAATAGGGACCTTCACATCAGCCAACATTTCTAAATTCTTTGTCATTCTAAAGTAGTATTATCGACATAAGTCTGGTTTTACTTAATATTACCAAAGAGGGGTTTCAGTCCTTTGTTTTACTATCTATCTATGGAAAAGAAAGCACATATTAGTAAGAATTACTGTTTTAGTCTCCATTTCTTCCCAATAGAAATTATTTATTTGAATACACCTTACATATACAAGAATTGGTGTTGTGATTGGAGGACATTGTTCAACAAACTCTAGATTTCATTTGATTCGTGCATATAAACATATCCCATATCAAGCTATAGGTTTTTGCAGAAATGTGAATTATAATGTGCAAATCAAGTCAAAGTTACAGTAAACTACCAGTTAATTAGAAGCAGTAGAGGGAGCTGTGTAATTTATTTTTTTCAAATTAACTAGACAGAGCTCGTAAATCAACAGTAGTCTAGTTCCTCTTTTCCAAAACCAATCCAGTGTTGCCTCTCAGCATTGGTCATCAGTGAGTGCCTGGTGGAGAAATGTGTCTAAGAATAGTGTTCTCTTGCTGTGAGGCACCCTTATGGGGAGATTGAAACTGTATTTGGCTTTTTCCCAGAAAGAGGTAGAGGTGTTTAGATTGAAGCTCATTCTATTTCATTGTAATTGGGTTTTATAAATAGTTGATGTGTGTTTTGAAATTCAACTACCAAAGGTGTCTATATGTATTCTGATAAAATTTCTCAATTCTAATACTATATTTCAACGATCCTAGTAACAAGCCTCAAGGAGAAATAGAAATGGCATATAGTCACAAAATAACTGTGTATATTCTGCACTGTAGCTACTAATGAGTTTATTCTTTAGCTAGTTCAACTATCTATAACTGCATTTTATGTAAGCTGTCAGATATGGCTGAATTGTGACTATAAATAACTACGTTTAATGGTTTAATATATTAAACTTTAGGAGTAGACATATACTTTTAATCCTGAAGTTACTTTACATTAAGATAACTTGAATCTGTATGTTCACAAAAGATTACCTTTTAATTAATGAAGCAACCAAATCTAAATAAAACACAACACACCTGCATCTGCATTATATTTCCTTGGCAATCCTTTTGCAAAGGATCAAACTTCTATCAGACAATAGTTAATGACTTCAATTTTTTAATTGAAAGCGTATTGATATAATTATAGATTCACATGCCTTTGTAGGACATAACAGTGTGCCCACTGCTGGTTTCCCCCCAGTGGTAACATTTTGCAATATTGTGCTGTAACACAACTAGGATATAGACAGTAATACAGTCCACTCATCCTTTTTAGATTTGCACAGTTTTACTTGTACTCATTTATGTCTATGTGTGTAGTAAGCTCCATAAAGTTTTATGCCTCTTTAGGTTCTTGTATTCGCCACCACATTCAAGAAACTAAACACTGCCATCACCACAAGAATTCCCCCTTTTTC
>PVKM010041259.1:0-13188 GCA_004027735.1 Carollia perspicillata
CAGGAATTGCCCTCCGATGTCTGGTTTATTTCTATCAGCTTTCTTTGTCCGACTAAATCACTGGTTCATCCCTTCAGCATGCATTGACCGAACATGGGCCAGAGCTGCGGACAGGACCGCTCAACTGTTGGGTCATCGGGCACATCACGTGGTTGCTATTAAGCTGTGATTTTGCTTCATGTGAAAAAATAAAAGTAGACAAAACACCTATTTCATAGCATGAGGGCCAGCAAGAGCCAGTTTACAAAGCTAATTAATTGTAGACTTGTAATGAAAAATAGTTGTTAGCTGTTTGAGCACAACTAAAAAAAGAAAAGAAAACAAGGATCTTAGTGAATGTATTTTCTGATTTCCAGTTAATTTTCTAAGATTGGTGTATTTATACTTAGATGCTTATAAGCAGCACTAGGAGATAAAAATAACTTAGGTATTATATTATACCTTTAAATGCCATTATCATGACTATCATTGTCAGTTGTTTTAAATCTAAATCTAAGCCTGCAGCAGATGATAAACTAAGCACAGTCAAAAGCAAAGGAAATTGCTCATTTTGGAGCAGGCCTTCCTATCTACTAGATTATCCCCCTGCCCGCCACCCCACACACCCGAAAAGAGAGGCCACTCTGACCTACAGAACAAACAAATTCGCGAGACTGATGGTGCAAATGAAACTTGAAACTATCATCCAAAAGTAAAAGATGGAAATGTCTTCTCGAGACGAGAAAGCAAACTGAAAGTCACCTTGAGCAGGAGGGGTGTCAGCACTAGACCCTGTGCTGCAGATGCCTAAGGTCTCAGTCTGCACACCTGCGGGACGGAGACAAAGGGGAGTCCCTTCCCCACGTGTGAGGGGGGAAGACTAACAACACTGGGCTGGGACGGCATTTCTACATGCACAGGTGAAGAATGATAGGTATGAAGCATAAAGACTGCTATTCAGAAATGCTCTTTCAAGTGTTCTTGATACTTGGGCCGATTTCTGTAGATGCTGGAGGCTTTGTTCACATGCATGGGGTTTTCAAAGGCCTCTGTGACAAAAACAAACAGATCGCTGCTTCATCTGGAGGACAGAATGATACCCCAAGCCCTTGCTGACCATCCCGAGTGTTGCTTCAGATGCTATAAGATGCACCAAGTGGACAGGCAAGATCCTCCGCTGACTGATGTCACACAAACTAGGGGAAAGACAGAAGTGCTGCATGAACATACCGCCACCCAAAATTCTTACTGTGATTCCTTATTTCTAATTGCTCGGCTTGGAATATCATGTATATCCTCTCTCTCTACTGCAGGTAGGGAACTGGGCTAGAGCTGGGAGCCCTGAGTAGGCATTCCGATTCAGCCACTTACACAAAGCAAGTCTTCGGTATTGGAAACCTATGTGCCTTCGTCTTCAAAACACTCATATGCGACCCTCTGCCACAGGCTGTTTAGAGGGTGACAGCAAAGGATTCTAAAGGAGCTGTCAACTGCAAGCACTCGGTGTAAGAGGCTTGTTAGAAGGAGATTGGCTATCTAGTGCCTTCTAATTTCATGAAGACTACAGAGAAATCATTCAGTTACCATCCACAGAAAGCTGAGCAATACGTGGATTCAGAATGGAAAGAAATTTGCTGAGAACACAAAAACCCTGGTCTCACAAAATGAGCAATGGAGTCGACTTCCCCAAAAGAAATCCACTCCAGGAATACTTGAGAGCCGTATCGTTACGGGCGAGGTGCATGGGCAATGGCGAAAGGTCATCCTGGACTTCTGCAGTAGAAGACAGGCCTGAACAATCATCTTGTCCATCCCATTAAGTGGCAAGAGGAAGATAGCCTAACAGATGCTGGCCCTGCAATGAGCAGAGAAACGACACCGTCAGGGAGCGCGGCGAGGACGGCAGGTCACAGCCGCACTTAAAGAAACACTGTCAGCAGAGGCAGCGGCAGCCACCTCAGGTTTAAGGAACAGTGATAAACACGAGAGGAACAGATGAAACTGGAATACTGAGATGCTGCTGGGTGCTCCCGATACTGTCTGTGTGTTCATAACACACTAATCACATCATCGAGAACGACTGCTTTCCAAGCCATAAATATTTTCTGTAGCTGCAGAAACACAATGCAGCTGTGTGTTTACGTGATAAGCCCTTCGTACAGAAGGCGGGCCCATGAGCTCACGGAGACAGGATGCAGGGGCTGATGGTGGAGAAGGAAAGAAAGCAGGCCCTCCCTCACTCCTCCGCAGGCTCGGCAAGGGCCCGCTGGGAAAGAACAATCTCTACGTGCACAGCACCTTGCTTGCAGGGAAGAAAAGCCATCCCCAGCCATTACCTCGTTGCTCTTCCTCATGTGCCCAGGGAATAGGTAGCAGGTATTATCCAATTTTGCAGGCAGAGCAAGTAAGGCTGTGATTGGCAAAGGTCACAGAGCAAGTCTGCATATTATGGAGATTAGAGCCAGTTCTCCAGCCTCCCTTTGCAATACTTATTACTTAAGCACACTTTAAAACTCATTAAAATGGCAAGGAAATGTGTTCCAGAACAATGCCAAGTGAAATACAAAGAAAAGAAAGGATGTAAAACTTCACATTCAATATTACTCTTAGTCATATGAAATGCATATGTTTATGAAATGGGACCTGCAAGCAGCCAATATTAGCAGTGCCAGCATCTGGACTGTAGAATTGATGGCGATTGGGGTTCTTTCTTTGTGCCACGCTGTAGTTTCCAAGTTCTAAATTGTGAGCAATAAAACTATTGATGGGAAAAATAATTCAAAGTGAAAAATTTATTAAAAATGCTTTATAGGTCATAAAAATGTGAAAGTTTCAGTCAATAACATTTGTAACAGTTTCTATACTAGATGTGATGGGTGTTAACAAAGAAAAAGAAAACATTTCTACAATATTCTCTTTTGCTTCCAAACATACGCCATGCACTCCCATCCGCTCTAACTCATCAGACACTGGCCAACAGACTCGTTTTCCTAAACCACAGCCCTAATCCATGACACCTTAGTCTCTCCCAAATTAAGTCCAAACTACCAAGCCCAACACTCAGCCTGGAATATGGCCACAAACTCGTGAGCTTGATCATTGACTCGATCCTTAATTACTCCACGCACATTCAGTTCTCCGAGAACATTTCATTTGTTGCAACAACTGTACACCCACATGCTGATGAATAAAGTTATAGCCTTACCTTGCAGCATACACAAAAAGTAAATCGAAATGGATCATAGATCTAAACACTAAGAGCTAAAGCTACAAGAAATATTAAAAGAAAACAGAGGGAAAACCTTCCTGATGATGGATTAGGCAATGATTTTTTGGATATAACACAAAAAGCACAGGCCACGAAAGAAAAGAGATAAATCGGATTACACCAAATTTTAATTTTTTTTTTAATGCAAGAAAGGACACTATCAACAGAGTAAAAGGCAACCTACAAAATGGGAGAAATATTTGCAAATCATACATCTGATCAGAGCTTAGTATTCAGAGTACATAGAGAACTCCTCTGACTCAATAAACAAAAGCAGGATCTCAAAGTGACATTCATGCAGCCCTACTCACGGCAGCATTATGCACAATGGCCAAAAGAAGACAGCAACCCACGTGTCCCTCAACAAGGAGGGCACAGACAAAATGTGGTATACTCATGCCATGGGACATTAGTTGGCCTTTAAAAGTAAGGAAATTCTGACACCCAGGACAGCATGGATGGACTTTGAAGGCATCGTGCTAACTAAAACAAGTCAGCTATAAAAGGCAAGTACTATATGACTCTACTCACTTGGAGGCAGCCAGTTAAGCAGGTCCCTTAATGAAATCTCACAGTCAGATGAACGTTGCCCTCGTCTGAAGCCTACCAGTAGTCCAGAACACAGCAAAGTGCCTACAGAACACTTTTTCATATGGTATATCATTCGATACTCACAAAAATATTATACTATCCATTTCAAATATATAAAATTTGGCTGCAAAGAGCTACGCAACTTGCTAAGGCCAAACCACGGGCCAGTGGCTGATCACCCATCCGTCCGTGGCTTTCGTTCTGAACAGGGCTGCCCAAAGCCTACAGGATCTACCTGTAGTTGCTAATGATGCACTTTTTTGAATTATTCATTATCAGTCACTTTTTTTTTTGTATTTCTACTAAGCTGTAAATTCCTCAAGAACGGGGACCAAGTGCTAAACATTCTTGTAATCCCAGCAGTCCCGAGCATACATTCATTCAGTTCTTGTGGGAGAATAATCAGTGAGCCATTCCTACAACAGGATGGACCCTGCTGACCAGACGCCCATCAGTAATCTGTAACGGTAGACAAGCACCACGAAGAGACTCTGCTTCCCGACACCGAGGCATGGCGGTTGCCCAGATGGACACGACATCCAGGCAGTAATTTCACGTGAACCAGTGTTGCTCTGAGAAACTCTAACTGGCTTTCGCTGAGTAATACTCAGCTTCTGCCTTCGCCTCGACTCCTCTGCCATTTGCTGGCTGTGCTGTTTTAGGCAGTCACTCTCCACGCTTTGAGAAGGGCTGTCGCCGCATTCTTATTCGTTTCTGCAAAACACTTTATGCTGTTTCTACTTCAGAAAGCTAAACAAACCAATGTTTGCGTTGCTGATTTTGTTCAACAGCAGCATGTGCATCTCAGAGGTTGGTCCACACTTCTCGGCCTCATCTGATGGTCCCAGCCCAGTACATTTTGTAGCGGTGGGTCTCTAAATTCAACCTAGAGTAGTGTCTCTGAATCTTTGCTTTTCTTCTTCTTTTTTTTAAAGATTTTATTTATTTATTTATTTATTTATTTTTAGAGAGGGGGGAGGGAGAGAGAGAGGGAGAGAAACATCAATGTGTGGTTGCCTCTTGCCCACCCCCTACTGGGGACCACAATGCAGGCATGTGCCCTGACTGGGAATCAGACCAGTGACCCTTTGGTTCTCAGGCTGGCACTCCATCCACTGAGCCACACCAGCCAGGGCTGGATCTTTGCTTCTCTAAGTCTTAATATTTATTTGAGAATTAATTGCAAGTGTCCGGCATCGGCAGCATGCTATGTTTCCTGAGAGACTCCCCAGCAACCTGCAAACATGTGGATTTAATGTTCAGTGACTTTGTCAGTCTCCATACATTGCCAGTCGCTACCATTAACTATATTTCCCTTTATTCTCTCCTTTTAATAACTGCACTCTAACTGACTTTATGAGAAGAAGGCCAAGTGAAGACTGTAGATTACATCACCCAAGCTGTGGGCGGTCACCAGCTGTGGTCCTCTGCCGCAGTCACTAACCGTAGGCACCGCCACATACCCTCGCAACACGACGGTGAGCCGTCAGCCACGTAGGGGCACCCTTCCTCTTAGTCCTAGAGATCTTTGAAGCCATCTGCCTCAGTGAAGCATCAAGTATTCTTAGACCATTTCTGGGATGCAACGTTCTCTGCCAGGGGGCCAGGCCTCTGTGTAAGCCGGTCCCTGTCTTGTAGAATAATGTAGTGATGCAACGTGGATCAGGAGCAATGGGAAGGACAGAGATCAGAGATTCCCTGTGCTACTGACACTTCCCTCAGAGGTTTTGTTCCCTTGACTCAGCACCCAACCCACCTTCCACTTTGACACTGTCCATCTCCAGGATCCTGGCCAAGGGTCCCAAGGCACGGTGGAAAGCGGGAAGGTGACTGGACATTGTAATGAGATAATTCCCAAACCACAGCTCGCACGCTCAGGCTGTGGAGGCGTGCGCCAGGAGCACATGCCCACTCTCTGCACGTGGTGCGCAGTGGTTCACAGAGAATGCCCTCTGAGGCTGCCTTGGGTCTGTTCCTTCCCAGGAAGCCAAGGCCGGCGCTGCACACCAAGGACTGAAAATCCTGGCTCAGGAAATAACAAAGGTCTTTTCTGTTTCCCAGCCAAAGAGACTGAAACTCAAGAAAGATGAGGAGAAGTGTAGTTTAAACAATTTATAGCTATTTTACTTGATTTTCCCTTGAAGCAATAAATAACTGTGCTCCCTGCTGCTGGTATTTTATCAAGCTCTGTTTGTTATAACTGTGCATTATGTTCCATGCAAGACAGCATCTTTGAGCTTTCTTTTCGCATTTCTCTACTGCAATTGAACTCTGTGAGGAGCAATACCAATGGACCACCAGCACGAAGAAGAAATAGCGGAACCCGCGGCTGAACACACCGCCTGAATGCAGAGTCCCCTGGTGAGGAACAAAGGAAGGTAAAGCTGGCTTCTTTAGTGCAAATTAATGTGGTGACAAAAATAAGCTGGAGCTTCTAGATTACCAAGCACTCCCTGCTGATGATGACCTTTGTCACTGAGAAGCCCAGAACAAGAGAAATTATTTCCAGCATAAAACAGCTCACCCACCCACCCACCCAGCAGACCCACAGCACTGGAAGAGGGGCTCTGAAAATGGCCCTGTCATTTGGGCTGTCACTGAAGTACGCTTGTCCCCTGGGAAGCGCGGTGGAACCTGGGCATGGTGTCCACTTCTCGTCACAGTGGCGGGAGTCGGGACTCACCAGGTCCCCACTCCTGCAATCCTGAGGCCTATGACATGGAATTTGACTCATCTGCCCCCAGGGCTTGGCCTCACAGTGAATCCCAACACAATGACACTGTAAACCCTCCCACTCGTATTTGAAGCATTTTTTTAATTTCCATTGTGCACTTGCTCATTGGGGAAAAAAAGAGAGAAGTAGGTAATTTTCTTCCTCATTCCTGCAACGGAGAGACCAATGATACATAAAACCCTAACGATCTCACTTTCCTCTCCATAAAATAGGGCATGTCAAACCCTTCACTAGTACTACACTGGCCTGTATGAAGAAGCCAAGTCACAGAAATCAATGGCCAGACGCTTTTCAGATACAGATGGACAAGGCGAAGTTGGAGTGTCTGATTCAGCAGCCTCTTCCTCCTCTCTTACGAATTCATTTGAATGAATGAGGTCAAAAAGAAGGCCTGCCGAGGCCACACCGAAGGCTGTGTGAATGAGCGCCTCACCTGAGTGCGGAACACCCACACCCAGCACCACAGAGGCGCCCGCGCCCTGTGACCCACCTGGTCTGCCCAGGGGCTGAACCCTCTGCCAGAAGAATCTGACTCCTCTGAAGACAGGAGGGTCCCAGAACCGGTCCCAGCACAAGATAACGCTGCAGTGAGAAATGTGGCAAGCACAGCACTGAGATCCCTCTGTGCCCGAGGAAACCAGTAAATCTGGTTGTGGAGACAAGGCAGCGTGAGTTGTGGGGGGAAATGTTCTCCGGCGGAAAGTCCCCGAGGGCTCCGTAAACGCTTGCATGTGAATAATGGTTTATAGATGGAGTCTTTCGGCTCAGACATTTTAAGCTATCATTTAGTACACATGTAATGAAGAATGCAGTGTGACATGAACAGTAATATAAAGAAAGGAAATGTAGTCCACATAAGGGTCATTTGGATAATTATTTCATCTCTTTGCATCCAGAATTGTGAAATGAAATGGAGTCCTCCCTCACTTCTTCTGCGATAAATCATTAACGAAAAGTAAGTGGTTTCACAAATAAATGACTGTATCTATGACTACTCTCCCCAAATCAATAACACATTTATTGATAATTCTGCATTTAAAGGTTCATTTCACCTTCGTATCGACATCCTGTCTCCCCTGCCATTTCATTAGGTTTAAAACTTTTCATTCTTGGGAATGAATGGTAAGAAAGTGGCTGTTAGAAAGTGGCCCCATTTCAGAGTCGGGCAATGCAACTCAATACATCACTTTTTTTATTAATTACTATAATCAGTAAAGTTTCTTGTTTGTATGCTCAGCAAAATTACAGGTAGGAGTTCCTGGCTTCCTTTCGTGAAGAATTTCTGGCTTCTACTGCAAGACACCCTTTGGCTGCTCTGTCAAATGGAGCGATGTGGAAAAACTAACTTCCCGTGAGCCTTCACACAGACTCAAGTCAGCCCAACAAGAATTTTGGGGGCAACTGCACACTGCCCAGCCCTGCAGGGGGTGCCAGGAACTCGAGAACTAAGACAGGAGGCCTGTCCTTGGGAAGTGCCCAGCCTAGTGAGAAGGCAGGAGCACACACAGAAAATCCTGAGGAGGCACAGGACAGGGGGGCCAGCCCAGGGGGGTTGTTCAGGAACTGCGGTCTAGGGGAGGTGGTGCTCAGGCTAAACTTACCTCTCTTGACGTGGAGACTTCACAATGGAATATAAGACACAGACCAATGTCTCAGTCAGTGTGGGGTGCTATAACTAGATGCCCTAGGTGGACTGGCTTAAAGCACAGATACTGGTTTCCCCCAGTACTGGAGACTCGAAGTCCAAAATCAAGGTGCAGATGACCAGCTCCTTGCCGCACCCTCACGTGGTTAGAAGAGGATCTCTGGCGTCTGCTCCTCTCCTTCTCAGGGCACGAACCCCTCGCCGCCAGGGCTCCACCGGCCTCCACACAGCCCTCAGCTCCCAACACCGGCCCACTGAGAATAGGGCGGAAACACATGACTGGGAGCAGGGAGTGTGGAGTGGGAGAGACACAAGCCTCAGACCACATCACTGAGCTCGTCCAACTGTGTCGAATCACCAAGCAGTTTAATAAAATCATGACCACACGAATTGTGCACGTGACCATGCGTGAAAATCTACACGGGAGCATCAGTCCATGGAAGAGTCAGTCCATTCCTTCTGAGGCAGACCCTGGACAGGGTCGCTGCACGGTCTCAGAGGGAAAGAGACAGCCAGAGCAAATCCCTCCACTTTCATCTCCACCCTATGTTAAGTAAGGCCTTGATGTCGTAAAAATGGTAAGAACTGTCAATGCTGGAGCAGGCAGGGCCAGAACGGCGGGGTTTTACTGCCATCTGCTGGCGGCACTCAGCATGACCGGCAGTGAGGGTGCTGGTTCTACCTGCAGGCTCCCACGTGGCTCTGCATGCGATAACCGCACCACAGGTGGGATGGGTAGGACGCTTATGGTGCGTTATTTCATTAGAGAACATACATTTAAAACTCATTTTCAATAAAATGAGTTTTCTGAAACTTGTTTGTGTTGTATTCTAATCAGTTAAGGAAACGTTAATGATATTTTCTTAGTAAGTTTCAAAATAGTAACCCTGGAACTAAACTCATTTTTCATTCGCATCTCTTGAATTTTTTATGTATACCTAGTTATTCACAGCACAATTTAATAAGATGCACTATAGGGAAAGGCTGTGTTTGCCATCAGGTTTTCAATTAGCAAAACAAGGTACCGTTGGCACTTGAACGAAGTGGAGTACAACATATTCCAGATGTGAGCCAACAAAGTGTTGAAATACCTTTTTTATCTTGGTTTGAGAACAGGTTTTATTTCACTAAATCTATACACTACGTGTGCTTCTCTAACTTTCCCTGAGGACTTCCTTTAACTATAACACCATTTATGGCAAAAAAAAAAAAAAATAGGCAAACCAATTGTTCCATTACTTGCTGGTTTTCATTATAGACTGAAACTCCCATTCAGCATTTTTATCTGCTAATGTAACAGAAACTCATCTGTTCAATGAGATTTATTACTTGGTTTTTTTTACATGTTCACAAGATATTGTTGAACATTTTGCAATGGGCCTTTATTATCTAGTAATGATGGCTTGCAAATTAAATTAGTTTTTAATGGCGTAGTTAAATTCTAATTTATGTTTTGGAGCTTTGTTTAATTCATTTAGTTGTAATGTAATCGTTTTCTTGCTATTTTCTTACATTACATAGAAAGAGCAAAAGAATGGTGGGCTCATCTCCTCACATGCAGTTGTTCCAGCATTATTAAATCTTTCCTCTAATTGCATTTCCCCCAAGAAATTTTCAAAACAATTGCAGTCCTATCCTTTGGGCAAAACTATCTGGTCGCTCAGCATTCTGTATCAGAAGTCGAATCAAACTGTAACAGCAACTCTAAGGCTTGAGTGGATGTTGCACTTTCCCATACTCATTATAACCCTACTGTGCAGCGTAATGTACCGGGCAATTATTCTTTTACAACAAATCCCTTTCCTGTGAGCTGGCGTTCTTTCCTGAGCATTCAGGAAAACCGAAACCAAAAGTGCTCATTAGGAGCACAGAAAGTAATCTTTTATCACGTCTACCTGCATTTTCTTCCCTCTCAATCGTGAGGGCTTTCACAGGCCCGGCTGTAATAACCTTTCATAATAACACCTTTTCGATGGGGTCCACACTGCCAGGGCAAAAAAACCTTCGCAAGTTTCAACGTTTTAAACCAGAAACTGGATTCTGGGTTTCGTGGAAGTAATGGATACAGTTTGGAATTGCCGGAGCACACCAGACCCTGCCTCGGGGTTGGTGGTTCCCCCAGGAGGACCGAAGCACTCAGGGGGCATTTTAATGAGGACTCTCCGCATCACCGGCTTTTTAAGTTCTCATCCTTATAAGAATCACCTCTCAGGCCATTCTTCCTTTTTTTCTAATGAGAAAAATAAATCTCAACTCCCCCATAATTCTCCCATGCCAAGTGCAGTTTGGGGGTGCTTCCTGCAGGTGGCTCCCAGGAGTTTCCAGGCCCCACACACACGGGTGCCAGAGAAGACCCGGCTCTGGACTCTGCTGGTCCTGCGGACCCCCAGCCTTCAAACTCTTGGGGCTGGCCACTGCCTGAGAAAGAGTCTGGTCGTCAGCAAATCACGTTCCTTCCCTGGAAAAGCAACCAGTGCTGCTGCCTAGAAACCAAGAAGTGACCATGAGACCTCAGGGTCCTGCTACATTAAAAAATAAAAATAAAGATTGTCTAAGACATCGATGGAGGATAAAAGCTGCCTTAACGTTCATGTCCATGTTCCCCTGTCTGAACCACAGTCCTTAGTGTCTTCTGGTCCCAAAATTTGCTGCTGACAATGACTGCTAGTGCGGCATCTACAGAATGGATCCAACGTTAAAAATCAGGCCTTGAAATGTGCTTTCTCAGGAGGCCCATCTGCACTGAAGCGAGCCTGGGAGGAAGAGAATGTTCGTAGATGAGGTAATTTGCTTCAAAGGCCTTACCCCTGCTCTTACCACTCCTCCTCTGGTCCACGGGCCAGCGGCCATGTGCTAAGCATGGGCTTTGGCTCACAGTCAGCGGTCGTGTTCCCCTCACCCTGCAGCTCACCAGGTGCTACGCAAGGACCTCACTTTTGCCTAAGGCCCCCTGAAGCCATCGTCTTCTTGCCCTAACGTCAAAGCTCACTCTGCTGGGGATACTGTTAGATCCTTACAGGGGAAATGAAACCCTCGAGGACACAGCTCAAATGAAGACTTTATAGATTGTGAATTTAATCCCTTTAAACATAAAATGCTCTTATTTACTTCCACCCGTGTGACTGACCTTTACAACAGAAGCATCCACGACTCTGTGGGCTTACGAGTGACCTACACATCCAAACAGCTGGTGCTCTCTGGGCCCTGCCTCCAATGCACCAGACCCTCCATGCTAGGTTTCTGCCAGTCAGAGCCCACGGGGCTTCCCGGCGGCTCACTATTAGGGGTTCATGTGTGCTCCTCAAAAAGCTATGTTAACCTCACTCCCCGGGTCTTGGAATGTGACCCTTTTTGGAAATAGGATCATCGCAGATGTAATGCATTAATATTAGATTGCCCCATGTTAAAATGAGTCCTGAATCCAATAGGATGAGCGTCCTTACACAACGCAGGTGCGGTGGGAGATGACCGCCGTGTGAGCAGCTGCCCCCAGAAGCAAAGAAGAGACAGGAGTATTTCCCCCCAGTCTCAGAGGCAGCATGCCCCTGTTGATGTCCCGGTGTTGGACTTCCAGCTTCTAGATGATGCCAGAATAAATTTCTATTGCTTTAAGCCATCCTAGTTTGTGGTACTTTGCTGCAGAAGGCCTAGGACATTAATACACCCCCCAACCCCCACTGATCCTGGCCTAAAATCGCCCCGCCAACTACACCCACTTCCACCTCCCGGGGGCAAAGGGACTCAGAAGTAACTGAGTTTGTTTTGCTCATATTACAGGTGCATCGGATCCCACGGCCTGGCCTGAAAAGTCAACCATCAAATGATAACATGGAGACCTGTTAAATTTCACATACTTTTCATAAAAATTGATTTTAGAAACTTCATCTGTTTAAGTAGGATATACCCCGTTGGCTGAGGTGTACAGTTTTCAATGTGTCATTAAGTTTTGTCACAGAGGCATCCAGTCATACTTCATTTTTAATCTCAGAAAGTTCATGTGTTTTATAAAGGATGTTAATTTGGCCATAAAAAGAAACACACAAGTGGGAAATTTGGTTTGGGCTAAAAGGAAATCAGGGTGGTGTGTGTGTGTGGTAGTCACTGAATACATTCAGCGAATGTAGAAGTTTCAATACAACTGTAATAGCATAAACTATACGATATAATAATACAAAGGGCTAGCTTTGTATTTAATTTTTAAAGAAATCTGTACTTGGGAGAGACAGAAAAAGAAAAGAATAGCTTTAAAGGTATTTAGTGTTGAAGAAGACTTGCACACTTGATGACAGAGTCCCTTAGAAGTGTGCCACTGTTGGGCTTGGGTGTGCCGTGGTTTTAACTTCCACCGCACAAACCGGCTCAGGAATTAGCTGGCTTTTCCCAGACTATTCGGGGCGTGCGAACACCTCCAGTCAACCTCATCCTCAGCTACTCACTCCCACCAGTAAACCCCACAGTGTCTTTCAAGCTTTCCGACCTTGCTCCAAACTAAGAAATGCATTTTAACATTCTGACCCAGTACAAACGAACCTCTGTATGTACGTAATTTATATGAACATACATCACACACAATTGAAACAGACATTTCCCAAAGCCACGCTTGCCCGTGTTCCTTGTAGTATGCTCTAATGTTATCATCCTCTCCTATGTCACATCTCCACCCCTGCTTTATTTTTCTCCTTAACCACCATCGTATTGAGCGGCATATAAGGCACTTAGTTGTGCTGTGTATTGTCTGCCTCCTCTGACCCGGCTACAGGCACCATGAGACAGGGGTTTGGACGATTTTGCCCTTGACGCACTCCCAGTGGCTGGGACACAGCACAATACATGTGTGCAGTGAACGAACGAACGAGCAAACGAACAAATGAATGAACAAAGGAATGCGTGGTGAACGCACCAGTGTCGTGCACGTCCGCACACTGCCCTGCGCTCCGGAGCTGCAACCACACGCCCCAGGCACACAGGTGA
>PVKM010041260.1:0-13187 GCA_004027735.1 Carollia perspicillata
GAAGGAAGGAAGGAAGGCCTTATAAACTAGTAAGGTCTTTACTATAAAACAGCTACTCACATCATTGTGATTATTTGTAGCTTATAAAGCACTTTCAAAAGCATAATTTTATTTCATCATAGCTACACACCAGTGGTTAGGTACTATAGTCTCAAAATTATAGATTAAAAAAAAACTAGGCTCAAAGACATTCACAAATTTCCTTAAATCGTCATCAAGTAACAAGCAGACCAAAACATCAAGTCTCCTGACTCTATGTTTAGTGTTTTTTTTTCTCATATTAATTACTGAGATATTTATATCATCAAATTGGCAAGCTGAATAGAAAGGCACAAATGGATGTAGTATGCAAAGGTGTCCTACCAATTTTTAGATTATTGTTTTGTAAATATATTTTGAAGATAACTAATTTCTCTACCTCAGTAAGTAAAATAATAAAGCTATAATAGTAAGACTGATATTTGCTTAGGCTCCAATTGGATTGGTTTGGGAAAACGGTGAAGACATTAAATTCTGCCTATAAGGAAATGCAGCAGTAAGGTATCAAATGCCCTATAATTTTGCACAACATTTGATTATAATTGTTAGAATACAATAAGTGTAAGAATAGGTATGAAACAAATAATTGTAAAATGTTCAACATAATGTTCACATATAAATGGTTTTAAAATATAATTTTATAGTAAGTCATGACATGTATTGAAAAATGCTACAAAAGTGGGTAAGTGTGCTAGGTATGATAAGGAGAGCTTGAGCTGTTGCCTACATCGCATCTTAGAATTTTAGGAACATGAAGTTACCTTTGATGAAAATTGATTTTAAACCAGAATGTTTAAACCAGACTCTACCACAGTCCTAAGTCAAGGTTGGGAGGCCCTGTAATGGGTATCTGCTACTACCCTGGCATAAACTTGTCAAACTTGGCATGTCATCTTTATTGCCTTCATGTGAACTCAGCCTGTGCATGTGCAAGAACAAACAATCCTCACTATGTGCGAGCACCGTGATGTTTTTATCCATTTTTCCATTGCATCCTCACATATTCCATTGATGTGTTGTTAGTTAAGGCAATGCTAGCAGCTCTCACAAATAAAATTCATAATTTCAGGGTATCATATAATAGAGACTTATTTCTCACAGAAAAAATCAGGTAGATGTTCCTAGTTTGTTGGCAGTTTTCTCCCATTCGGTGATTTGGAGACCAAGACTCCTTCTATCTGGAAAGTCCAGAATCATCCATGGCCAGGATCAGTCATCTCTGACCTGTCGGCTAAACCTGGCAGCCAACTGATTTTAACATCATGAGCTATAAATGTGCTTTACATTTTAAGTAGCAGAAACAAATGAGAAATATACTATTTTGTGAAATAAAAATTAAAATTTATATTCGAGGGTCCCTACATAAAGCCTTGTTGGAACTCAGCTTCTCATTCGTTTCCATATTATCAGTGGCTGCTTTTGAACTACAAAGGCAGAACTGAGGAGTTGCTACAGAAATTGTATGACTCAAAAAGCCAAAAATACTTATTATCTGGCTGTCATGAACTCAATGTGCACTCCCAAAGGTACTGTCCATATGTTGAAGCCCTAACACCCAATGTGATGGTATTTGTAGGTGGGACCTTGGGAGTAATTACATCTAAATGGAACGAAGTCCTGAGAGTAGGACCACCATGATGGGATTAGTGTCTTTATAACGAGGGGAATAAAACCAGAGCTCACTGGCGCTCTCCCTCTATTTCCATCCCCCTCTCCCAGCTGTATGAAAACACAAGAAGGCAACCAATTGCAGCCAGAAAGAGGGCGCTCACCAAGAACCTAACATATTGACACCCTGATCTCAGACTTCCGTCTTGTGAAAAATAAATGTCTATTTAAGACATCCAGCCCAATTTTCTAATGCCAGTGCCAGCTAACTCAAACAGTGGCCTTACAGAAAAAGTTTGCTGACCCCAGCTCTACAGCTTCCTCAAAGGACACTGGGGA
This sequence comes from Carollia perspicillata, assembly GCA_004027735.1. NCBI lineage: Eukaryota > Metazoa > Chordata > Mammalia > Chiroptera > Phyllostomidae > Carollia > Carollia perspicillata. The sequence continues at coordinate 1,987 of PVKM010041260.1, forward strand.
ATATGTTCTAACCCAAAACTTAGAGACGTTAGAGGCTTGCCCAAGGGCTTCTGATTCCAATCTCTCTGACCTCTAAGTCCAAAATTTTAACATTTTTTCTTTACTATTAGACTCTTGAGTCTCCTCACCAGTGTATTCATTCCTTAATTCATTCAATGTATGCATCTTTGGGAAACGAATGCTGTAAAGCAAATATACCTCATCACATTATTTTAATTTAATATTCATTGAGCTCTAGCCATGCTCTAATAATAATTTTGAGAAAATAATGAGAAGTGTTTAGTATGAAGTATAAAAACCCAGCGTGGCTCTGCATGTAATGACTATGTACCAACCAGTTAATAAATCTTCAGAACAACAGCACTGCTTCCACTAATTTTTGATATTTCAAAATGATTAATTTTAATGGTCCTTAATATCCTTTGTGTATAATGCCTCAGCTCCCATGGGATAAGCAAACCAATCTCCATGTTACTATGAAACAGAAATAAAATATTATAGGATTTTTTGATGACTCTGAGGAGTTTAATGGCTCCCATGGGACAGCAAAGTTAATTAAAATGAGCGGAGGATTGCTATACTCCATTATAGCACAATTATACTCTACTTTCCTTTTTGTTGTTCCCTCCATAAAGATGAGAATAAAGGTCAAAATGAGAAAAATAAATTCTTTCCAGCTTTGTTTTTGAATGAAATAAGTTTTGCTCTTTTCTAAGTATACATTTAACAGAACCTAAATTTTGCTAGCTTGGAATTCCTTGGAGATCATCACCTAACATATAAGGGTATAAAAGAATTAGAAGGAAATGGTCATGAAATACTTGTAATCACAGTTGCTATCGGAATTCTCTACCTTATATTTAGACCTATGGAATAAGCTTAGACAAGTCACTATTTGTGATAAAATAAAGAAAGCAGCAGAGATAACATCCTGATTTTGATGTATAAAAGATTGGCCACATAAATAGAATTTTTGCTTTAAAATATTGTATTTAAACTATACTCCAGCTGTCTTTCCAGAATTCATAATTCTCTCTCTCTACACACACACACACACACACACACACACACACACACATTATATCCTAAAATTACTAAAAGAAGGCTTTCATTTAGGTGGGACAATTTATTCTAAGGTACAAAGTAATAAGAGTTCCACAAATATTCTCTGAGGTACAAGTGATAAAGTCTCTTTATTCTATTGCCATAGAAAAGGCGGAATGGCTCTTTTGAAGTTAACGGTGTCTACTGGGACTGAAAGATTCCTAAAGTTCATGAGTAAAAATAACCTATCCTTCATACTTAGAACTTTGTGTCCTACCTCATTTATAACTTGTAGCAAATCATCACTATTTTATAGATGAGATAGCTGAGGCTCTGCAAGTCCAAATCACTTTTGCAAGAACACAAGCTTGATTTGTAGTAGACAATACAGGATTTGAACATACTTCTTTCTGGCATATCTTGTTACCTCTCGTGTGATAGCTACTCATTCCATCCATATTCACCCTACCTTACTGATCAGTTCTTCCTTGTTGCCATAATAGGGAATAATCTTGTTTTGCTGGTCAGTGGTGATGGTTATACACCTTGCAAGCATATGCTGTCAGAGAGCTAATACTCAAACACTACATCAGCTGAAGTCTTTGCAGTCCCAGGTATCAGAAAAATAGGCTCAAAGTAGATCAAATAATGAAGGCAATTAATTGGCACACAAAATTATTGTAATGATTGACTTCCAATAAGCTTTGACTCTCCAGATCAATGATATCTCTGAGATCTGGTTTTCTCTTTCTTCTTTACGTACAGTGCCATTTTAATCCCAAAGCCTGTCCTTTCAATATCCCAAGAAGGAAAACAAAAACACTTAGAAATACATGGTTCCTCTTTCACATTGAATTTTTTAAAAAGTTGCATCATCCCGATGATCTTTTAAACTCTCCTGAGATATATTTTGATTAGACAATCTTATATCATGTGCTCAATCCTGGATTGATTTTTGTTTCCAGGAGATGAAACATGCCAACTGTTTTAGCCCAATCATATACTCCAGTCTTGAAGTATGGAAGAAGCAAATGTACCAGAAACTACATGAAGCCACAAATAAAAATCAGGGGCTAATAACAAGAAAAAGGGGACTAGATGTTGCAGAACTGTATCAGTCAGAATAAAGTAGATTTTTTTGTGTGTGGTAATAAATGATCGTCAAATCTTAGTAGCCTAAAACAACAAATGCTTATTTCTTGTCAATCTTCCATCATTGGCAGCTGGGAGTTCCACTCTTTGTCATCTTTGAGGTCACTCCAGAACGCAGATTGACAGAATAGACACTTTGGAAGCACGGCCAATGAGACTGGAAGAGAGAGAAGAGAACTGAAGAAAGTTTGTACTCACTTTCATAGTCTTTATGTCACTTTTGATAGATCAAAAGCAAGTTACATAGTCTTATGTCACTTTAAAGGAGGAGGAAAATCTTAATGCTATTGTATTCATGGAAAGAGAGAGCTATACTTTTTGTGAAGAGCCTTCATAAACCTTTCAAAAAAATAACCAACAAACAACCATAATATGTACCCTGAGTTAGAGAGAGATGTTCTGAGTTCTAACACCAGAAAATGACTTAAGGAAGATAATGTTATAAACCTAAGGAATTACAGATCCCTCTGGATGGAGGAGAGATGCATTGCATTCAGGTGCTCACTGAATTCTTACCTCCTTCATTAGTATTTCCATAGCATGACAATAGTTGCATCACAAAGTTTATAACGGGAGGAACAACTAGAGTGAGGGAGGTATATGGAGCTAGGATTAGATCATGAAAATGCTCGACCTTTAGTTGTATGGCTAAACAATAAATTCAAGTACCTGACTGCCATTCTTTCAGAACTTACAAGCAGTCTGCGTACTCAAGAGCAAACAGAAGAGATAAGACCAAGAGAAAGAAGAGACAAATTCTAAATTTATCTTGAAACCACCAGTGATACTATGATTTCAGAAATTCATTTGGACATCAGAATGCATTGTCATAGATCTTTTATATTTTATGACTTTTTTAATCATAAAATTGACTATAAATTGAGTTTTTGTGAAACTCTGGCCAGAAATGTTTAACATCTGGCCCTGGCTGTTGTGGCACAGTGGGTTGAGCACCAGCCTGCAAACCGAAAGGTCACTGATTCCATTCCCAGTCAAGGTACATGCCTGGGTTACAGGCCAGGATCCCAGTTTGGGGCATGTGAGAGGTAACCAATCCAAGTTTCTCTCATATATTGATGTTTCTCTCCTTTTTTCTCCTTCCCTTCCTTCTTTCTAAAAAATAAATAAAATATTTAAAAAATGTTTAAGCTCTATAATTCTAATTTAAAAATTAGTCTTAAAAAGATTGAAAGAAATAATGGAAATAATAAGAAGTAGAATGACCCAATAGAAAAGAGGAGTTCTAAGAGGAGATCTTTGCCCAAGAAAGGAAGGTAGCCTCTAATGAGATCAGTGAGAGAGGAAAAAGTCAAGACCCAATCCATTCTCCCATAAAAAGAAGTTCCCACAGGACTGTCAACTGATTTCTCAGAAGAAACTTTGCAGACAAAAAGGGACTGGCAAGAAGTATTTAAACTGATGAAAAGCAAGGACCTAACAACCAAGATTACATTATCCAAAAAAGCTTTTATTTAGAATTGAAGGGTCGATAAAGTGCTTTCCAGACAAGGTAAAGCTAAATGAGTCCATCCTCACCAAGCCTTTATTATGTAAAATGTTAAAGGGACTTATCTAAGAAAAAGAAGATCAAAACTATGAACAATAAAATGACAACAAACTCACATCTATCAACAACTGAATCCAAAACACAAAAATAAAAATGAACTAAGCAAACAACTAGAACAGGAACAGAATTACAGATATGACAATCATATGGAGGTTTATCCATGGGGAGTAGGAAGGGGGAGAATGAGGGGAAAGGTGCAGAGATTAAGAGGCATCATTGACAGGTACAAAATAGACAGGGAGATGATAAGAATAGGATAGGAAATGGAGAAGCCAAAGAACTTACATGCATGTCCCACAGACATGAACAAAGAGGGGGAATTGCTGGAGGGAAAGGGGTACCGGGGAAGGGGAATAAATGGGAAAAATGGGACAACTGTAATAGCATAATCATAAAATATACTTAAAAATAAAAACAAAAAAGCAATAATGCCTACACAAGAAAACTTTGTTTTCAATGTTAGTGTTTCTTTTAGTAAAGGAAAATGAGAATCGTAATGACTTTGGGAAAATCCATCACTTGAGTGATATCATACAATTTATGAAGTGAGAAATGAAGTAGCCAGAGAGTCTTTCCATGTGTGCATGCCACATTCCAGATCTGAAGGATGTTGATCATCTACTCTAAGAGTTTTCTATAACAATATGTGTCCAATTAACTGTAATGGCTTCTCCTGGTCTAGGAAAAATACTACCTCAATTTTAAGTACTTAAAAGTATTTATTTCTTTCTTCATTCAGCAAATATGTGTTACATACTAATCATGCAAATCTACGAGCTGAGGATAGAGTGGTGAACAGTACAGACAAAAGTTTGCCTTGCTAATCTGCTTCTATGTAAGCAAGTGTCTTAGGAGGTAGATCTGCTCTCTTGTCCCATGGGCAATGGCCTGGTGTAAAAGTGAGCTAAGGTTAGCTCATGGCTGTGGAGTTGAGACTCACAGATATCCCAAAGACAGCATGCAATGCAAAGGGAATGTTGTGAGAAAACCTTGAGAGTAAGCCAGGAAAAAAAATTCCAAAGGTCCTAGTTGACATGACGTGCAGACAGAAGGAAGGAGACAAATAGTAATAGCTAATGATTACATCAGGCTGTGTGAGCCTTGCTCTCTTCTAACCATAACATGTTTAGATGCCACTCATTTAACCCTCACAAGAAGGCTACAATGGAGGCACTCTCATTATCCCTACTTTACAAACGAGAAAACAGGAATAGAGATGCAGAATCTAAGTGACTCCCCCAGGATTGCATCCGTCAGCCTAGCTCCAAATTTCTGCCGTTACCCACATGATGGCACTAACAAAAGTGAAATGGAACAAATGGATTAGTTTCTCATATCTAGGGACTGGACAATATTACATGTGGTGAGATTGCCTAAGGCAGTAGAACGCAAACCAGGTTTTCATTTATGGAACATGCGTAGCAACTTGTCTTCGTGGTAATTAAATAATTTATTCCCGGAAAGACACTTGATTACTCTAGAAGAACTGGAGATTAACAAAAACCACATTCATATCATCCTAGTTCTAGCAACATTAAGAAGCAAGTTTTTCTATAGGAGAGGCCAAGTACTATATTATCTTGGTAAAACATGGAGATAATGATTGTAGAATACATGAATAAATGAATAAATTATAAATGACTAAAGTTTAACTGATTTTTCTTTTCAAATTTCTATTTTCTTAAGTGATTGTTGATGTTCTTTGTAAAAGAATTAGGAATATTTTAATGAAGCAAAACAAATAACAATTATACAATTCCTGAAAGAATTCAGAATTTCTTAAGAATGCATATCAGGATATAGCACACTGCTTGCTTCCCCCACCTTGCATGGTAAAATTCATCTAATGCATCCAATACATCTAACTGAAAACATATCTTTGTGCACCCTCAATTATTTTTACAACTTTTGCTCTATCTCTGGTGTTCAAGCTATGGAACCAAAACAAAATAAAAACAAAAACGAAACCTCACATAGCCATCAAGAGGAAATCCTGAGAGGAAATTCTGGGTTTAGGACATAGTCAATGGTGTGTATATATATTTAAATGTTCCCATTAACTAAGGGCACAAGGCTCACAGTCTCAGGCTGTTTTGCAGGATGCTCAGGTAAATCTAAATTCTATGGGAAAAAATATATATGGATAAATATGTCCCAAGCATTCTGTGTTTGTTTTGCCAAGTCTATCTGGCAAACCTGTCCCCAAGGTCTATCCCCAAGAAGCACGGCTGCACTGGGAGAATGTTGTAGTATCAAACACATGTGTCTGCCTGGGGTTCAGCTGCCCTGACCCACTGAAGTAAGTTGCCTTGCCCCACTGAACCTCAGTTTCTTCATTTTCAAACAGAAAGGAGCTGGATCAGTTGAATTTTCAGGATCCTTTTTTCTTTACATTTCTAGATTCCAGTAGTCTCTAACAGTCTGGACTACATGAGAAAAAAAAGTATGATGTCATTGTTTGTATGTGTCCTGTGAGGCAGAGAAATAAATTAAGAAGTTATTATCATGCTCTCCAAGAAGAAATGAGGAACAACAGCAAATCAGACAGATGATGAGGCCAGAACACGCTGTCTCCCAGACAAGGCTGTGTGCCCTGGGGTGCCTCTCAGAAAGTCTCCTGCTGTTCACCTTGGAGGTTACCATTTGTTCCATCTGTAGGGTTCCAAAATTAAGAACTGGCCTCTTTTGTGAGGAAAAATGATTTTAATGCATTTATAAGAAGATAAAATATCCAGAGATATAAAAACAAAATGCTTTTAAAGACATGTTTGCATTTATTTAGGGATGGAGTGCTGTATGTGTTTTAGCATAAGAAGTGCTGTGGGCAATTTTTTGGCTTTTCTTTTTTAATTTATGTTTGTAGGGTAGGATATGGCTCCACCATTGCCATTTATCTAACTCTGCAAAACTAATTCACACCACTTCCCCTAAGAGTTCTGTATGAAAGATTACCCTGTGCCTTTATTGCTCTATTGTTCCTAATTGCTCAGCATTTCTCCATTCTAGCTTGAGGTAAATCAGAAATGCAATAAATTACATGGGATATATGTATAAACAGAATACCACCAGTCCTTCCTTTCCTGGGCATTAAAATACAATTCTTCAATTTCTATATACTCTGAAAAACATTTATTTTTAGAGAGGGATAAAAACACAAAGAAACTTTCCACTGTAGCAAGAAAATTCAGGGAAATCTATTCATAGCGAAACCATGAACACAAGGATACAGGAATAATTTGGGAAACACACCATGCAGCACAGAAGAGACCCTGTGAATTTTTCGGTTAGGGAAGTACATCACAAGCAAACACAGATGTGTACTGGGTTAAGTGGGGTCTCTCTCAAAGAGCTATATTTTTTCCTCTTTTTGCCTTTTATTTTTATTTTATTTTATTTATTGCCATTCAATTACAGTTGTCCTACATTCTTCCCTGTTGCTCTCCGCTGGCCCCACCCCAGTTCCCACAGTCAATCCCCACCTCATTGTCTGTGACCATGGGTCCTCTATACCTGTTCCTTAACTTGCCCCTTCCCTTTCCATCCCCTGTTATCCCTCTCCCCGCTATCCTCTGGTCACTGAAGAACTGTATTTTTTAATGAAAGGGAGCTCAGTTGAATTATGAAGGTGATTCTCTGGAACAAATCCTTACAACTGCTATGCCTAATCATAATGAAATAAAAAGTTAAATTCAAGAAGTGGACAAGGGTTCACTTTCTTTGACCACTAGGGACTGAAAAGTTAAACCACAAACTCTAAATTAGGCTTATACATTTAGAAGACTTCAATTCCTTTTAAACTTGTAAGTTGTCCTAGGTATCTTTCATAAGCCTTCAATCTTGTTAACATTTCCTAGGTCACACACATATAACAGTGAGCAGAATGGACACAGAAAATATAATTCTCAGTCAGGGTTTCTCAACCTTATTGCTATTAACATTTGGGTAGAATAGTCTGGGGGCTGTCCTATACATTGTGGGATGCTAAGCAGCATTTCTGACTTCTACTCAGTAGATGGCAGTAGAAATACCCATTCTCCCAGTTGTAATACCAAAAATGTCCCAAGGGGGAAAGAAAGACAAAATCAATCAAGCAAAGCCATTAAAGGAAGGGCTTGGACACTCACAGGGAGATTTAGACTCTGGTAAAATACAGCCTACAAATAAATATGCAAAAGGTGTCTGTATTTCTTCTTTGTTGTGCTGTCCTCATGGTGATAAAGACAACTTTATATAAATTGTACTGGTTATTCAGGTACCATAAACATATAAGGCAAACAAAATGTGTTGACTTTCAGGTTTTTCTCTCTCTCTATTTGAATGTTGCCTTCCTGACTGTTCACTCTCAATATGATCTATACCTCTCACAACCCACCGTTTTCTACATGCGACAGACAATTTTAATTAGTCTATGCATTCCCACCAGATCTAGCCCCTGCCTACTCCTCCAGGCCTCCTCTCTTTCTACCCCACATGCACTCTCTAAACGCATCTGTGTCACCACCTTGGTCAGTTTCTCAGCTTGGAATAGAGGTCTCCCCATGAGACTGAGCTCACTAAGAACAGATGCAGTGTGTTTCTCCTCTTACTTTCAACGCTAAGCACAGTCCCTGGCATGCTAATGCTCACCATACTTTTTAAAGAATGAAATAAATTAATAGCAATTCTAAAGAACTCTTAGGGCATCCTTACTTTCTCCAAGGATACAAATCACCTTTACTTCTTCCGTCAGTTCCTGTTTGTAGTCAAAAGTCAGATATGAAGTTGATTTAAAGAGTAAGTGTTCTTCATTTTTACACAGAAAATCTAGAATATTACCAAGTGAAAATGGGCTTCTTGTGTATTTACTCCAATGATAAATTTTACTTTTTGGTAAAAAGGTCTGTTGTAGAAGGACTTAGCAATTTTCAAAATAATGAAAGAAGAATATGTGCCTAAGAACTCAGATGTTTTAAAACTGAGGTTTTTGTATGTTTTATATATTGACCCGTTTTCAGAACTGTTGTTTGCAAATATCTTCTCTCATTCAATTGCCTGCCTTTTTGTTTTGTTGGTGGTTTCTTTTGCTGTGAAGAAGCTTTTTTATTTCAATATAGTCCCATTCATTTATTTTTGTTTTTACTGCCCTTGCCCAAATTCTTCAAATCCTCTCTAAGACCAAGGTCCATGTATTTAGTGGCTATATTTTTGTCTATGTAATTTATTCTTTCAGATCTTATATTTAGGTCTTTGATTCATTTTGAGTTAATTTTTGTATATGGGTACAAACAGTAATCTAATTTTATTATTTTGCAGTGGCTTCCTAGCTTTTCCAGCACCAATTATTGAAGAGGATTTCTTCTGTCCCTTGTATGTGTTTGGCTCCTTTGTCAAAAATTATTTGCCCATATACTTGTGGGTTTATTTCTGGGCTCTCAATTTTGTTCCAGTGGTCTGCTTGTTTTTCTGCCAATACCATGCTATTTAGATAATTGCTGCTTTGTAGTATAATTTGAAATCAGAGAGTACAATACCTCTGGCTTTGTGTTTTTTTCTTAGTATTACTTAGGCTACTCAAGTCTTCTATGGTTCCATACAAATTTGATGATTTTTTGTTCCATTTAAAAAAATACCATTGGGATTTTCATGGGGATTGCATTAAATCTGTATATTGCTTTAGGTAATATGGCCATTTTTAACTACATTGATACAACTGAACAGAAAAATAAAAAAGCAAACCCGAACAATCCAATTAAAAAATGGGCAGGGGAGTTCCTGCCAAGATGGAGGCACAGGTAGAAGTGCTTCACTTCCTCGCACAACCAAAAGAAGGATAACAACCAATTTAAAAGCAAAAAACAACCAGAACTGCCAGAAAATCAAACTGCATGGAACTCCAACAACCAAGGAGATAAAGAAACATTCATTGTGAAACTTAGAAAAGCCAAATTAAGCTATGTTTCATCAGTCACTGAAATTAGTCCTGAATTTCATCAACTCATGCAGATTGTATCCAAACAAATGTGCTGGGAGTCATATAGACTAAAATAAAGAACTGAAATAAAACACCACATTTACATTGCATTTTCTAAACATGTGTATTTTCTATTGGTAACCAATGAACATATGAAAATAGACCTTTTTCATATGCTCAGTGAAACAGAGCCAAAACAATGTTTGGCCAAAAACTACTCCAGAATACAGTATTGAGGTGGGTATCCTCTAAGACAAGAGTTTGCAAATATGTTCCTGGAAAGGCTAGACAGTAAATAGTTTAGGCTTTGTGGGTTTATGGTGTCTATTGAAACACAGCTCTGCCTTTGTCATGGGAAATCAGCAATAAATAACACTAAGGAATGGACATGGCTATGTTCCAATAAAACTTTATTTACAAAAAAAGGCAGTGGGCCAGATCTGACAGGAAATCCATTGCTTTTTTAGTGTGTCAGGCAACCCACAACTTAGAGCACAGATGAAAAACAACATGGAGTTTGTTATTCATTTCTAATTCCTCAGTAGATACATGTTTGTATTTATTATCTCAAAGTCATTAATTTAAATGGAACCTCCAGTGACTCTGAACAGGCCACTAGTTAAAACAAGGTAAACATGTGAAAGCGCCTGTCAGTTAGCTATCTGATCTGGATCAATCCACATGTGTTATGTCAGTAAAAGAGCAGGAATGTAATTTTCCAGAACTCATAATCCTACTGCTCTGCATGCCTTTAATGAGGAAAAGCTAATTATTTTATTATCTTAACATAAACCTCCTTAAATTAAATATTTCCAGGGTTATAAACTATTTGCCTCCAAACTTCATTAAATGCTTATAACCAGCCATTTCACTTTGCAAACAATACTCGGTCTCCTCAGGGTTCAAATAAAGCCCTGCCATCTTTCAGAGATTTTATCTTCTCGCATAAGATAAGACCCTACTCATATGTTGTTTGATACCAGTATATCCTGTTGCTAGAAGGGTCTAAAAATTGTGAAAAAAGGTGAAATAGCCTTCACGGTTCTCCCTTTAAACCCAGCTCTAATTTTATTGGTGTTAACGGGTTTTTATGTGAACCTATTATACATTTTCATTTTGCCTCTTTCACAAATAAATAAATATAATATAGATATATGTTTGTATGTATATATACATATAAACACATATATACACGAAGATATTTATTTATTTATTCCCCTTATAAAAGGGGATTGCTTCAGCTATTTGATTATTAACCATTTGTTAGTAACTTACTCCTCCAAAATAATTCAACTGTTTTTATTCTTCTTTCCAAATTCTATGTTTTAGGATCTACCAAAATTTGTCATAACAGCCTTATTTAGGTGAGACTTTTCTCTCAACTTAATTCCACGGAATTAAATTCCAGGACATACAGGCAGAGAAATGAACAAAATAACCAAGTTTGGCTCCTATGTTTTCTGATCTGCTGCTGAACCCTTCAAGCCC
>PVKM010041261.1:0-13192 GCA_004027735.1 Carollia perspicillata
GATCACAGAAGTAAGCTCGAGAGATGACTGCGGGGGCTGAAGGCCGAGTATTTCAGCCAGGTGGGCTTCAAGAAAGCGGCCAGAATTCTAGTGTGGGTTGCTTCTGTGTAGATTCAGAGAGCTGGTAATGGGAACAGAAGCAGGGGACAGTACATGTCCAGAGAGGAAGAAGATGCCTCAGGATTCTGGAGGTATATTGCGTGGAGCGAAGGTGAAGCAAAAAGGAAAGCCTATTTTTCTCCTGAGAGCAGAGGCCACGTCTTAGGCATCTAGACCCACAGCTCCAAGCAGAGTGCCTTGCACATAGTACCTGCTTAATAAACGCTTGATAAATGGATGCTTGGCGGGCTCTGGGAGCTACGGAGGATGTGAGAGCTTACGGAGGCCCCTGAAGTTCTGTTTACTGCTTCGTCTGCTCCAACTTCCTCAGCCTGCTCTTCTGTGTCTTCCCACCTCTGCTTCCTGCCAAAGACGTTCCCAAAGATTGCTACTGTCTAGGTGGACAGCCAGAGTGGGGAAGGTGACTCCAAGCCAACTCCCTCCTTTCTCCTTGGGGTTCCCACTGCCAGACAGGACCCATGCATTTTGTGGGGTTCCACTGAGCCCCCAACCTAGTCGTCAGGTTGTCATTCACCTTTCCTTCTGGTCTTTCTCTCTTTGATCTTGTCTCAGCATGCAGAGACGTGTCACTGCTGGAAGCCTAGTGTTAGCAATTGTGCATGCGTGCGCTCACACACACACACACACACACACACCCCTTTCTCTGTCTCTGAGCCATTGTCTGGCCCTCTGAGCCAGGGTCTGGCCCGTCTTTACAAGACTTGGGCTCCCTCTCTCCAGGGACGCTGAGCGTGGCCTCTGACGCAAGAAAGCAGGCACTCTGCGTGTCCGCAACATCGGCCTCCCTCAGGGGCTTGTGGGAGATCTGCCCAGAAGGCAGGACCCTCCAGAGAGACTCGAACCCAGGAGCCTGACCTCATGGTGCCCACAGCGGCTGGCAAGGAGGGGACCAGCTGTGCTGCCCTGGCCCCAGCCCAGTTCTCTCTTCTAGAATCCACACCTTCCCTGGCTCCCCTCCAGGCTGACAAGATCTGCCCCAGTTGGGGGAGGATAAGTGTGGCCTTGCAAGCCGGGGGTGGTGGGGTAGGGAGAGGGCTCTCTCTCACAGGCCCTTGCTCAGTTTCCCCCTTAAGAAATTCTGCCCGTGCTTCCAGGGTTAGGACATTGCTCAGCACTGGAAAGTTCCCTGAGCAAACTGGGGGAGAAACCCAGTCACGTAGTGTTCCTGGCAGCCAGGAGCTGCCCGCCCCGCCCCGCCCTGCCCCGCCCCACCCCAGGAGGCCTTGCTGGTTGGGATGCTGGGCCAGCAAGGCAGGGTCCCGCAGGATGAAAGCTCAGCGAAGCCAGAGCTGGAGTAATGATAATCATCAGCCTCGGCGTCTTAACCGTCCAGGAATGCAAGGCCCCACGCCCTGCGCGCCTCACACCCCAGGACACGGTGAGGGCTCCTCTCCCTTCCTTTTACTGCTGTGATCCCACACTCTGCCATTCCCAGCCCAACCCATTTGGGCTCCCAAGAACTGCAGTCCATCCACCACCCAGGTTCCATGGGAAGATTCAGCTCAACAAGGCCCGAGCCAGCAGCAGGATAGGACACCCGGCACCCTGCCCACTCGGGCTCCAGGCTTTCCCAGGGAAGCAGGCTGCCCGCCCCTGGCCTGGAGCGCTTTCCCACAGACCCACCACGTCTGTGTGGCCAGCGTGAGGTCCAGGAGCTTTGCCTGTGCCAGTACAAATCGGAATTCAGGTCCTGCCTGGGCCACAAACTGCTCATCCTAGCGCCCTCAGCGAGTTTTGTTTCTAACTGCTTTGGTTCCCTGCCTGGCCTGCCCCCACACTTTCCAAGGCCCCCACCCCCACCGTCACTCACTGAAGATTCACTCCGGACCTCAGAGTCCAGCCTGTGGCTGTTGAGAGTCTGTTTCTAATCTAGCTTTCGGGCCCCTCTCTCCTCCTTCACCTTCCAGATGGCAGCTGGGAGTGCCTTCTCCCCGGTGGCCATACATGTCCCCTCCCGCACTTTTCCACTCCGGGCTTCGGTCCTTCTCCTGGAACGCCATCCCCTCCGTCTCCACCTGGCCACACTCTCCCAGCCTTCAAGGCCCAGGCCAGAGGGCCTCACCTCCTGACCCTCATCCCACCTTGGAACGTCGGCTTCTTTGTCCAGACCTCTCAAGCCCCTGTGCCCTCCCCGAGCGGTGGTTATGTGCTTATCTTAATTGGCCCACCGCATCGCCCGTGTGCTGTGAGTCGTGTACATCTTGTTGGGCCCACAGTGCCTAGGACGGGACCTTGCACACAGGGTCAGTAAATAAGTGCTCAGTAAATAGGTGTTGGATCTAAACTGTAGCAAATAATCCTCCCCCATCCTAGTAACTTTTCCACACAAATCTGCTTTGAAAAAGTAAAGTTAATTAGTTTAATGTCAAATGTTATGTGTGCGTGTTCTCCCCAGCTTCCTGTGTAGTGGGTGCGAGGAGCAAAGTCTCCGGGGAAGGTGTCAGCCCCGTGGCGCTGGTTCCTGGGCCGACGCAGGGAATACTCTCCTCAACCCCCGCACTGATCCCGTCTGATCTTGGGCTCTGTCTAGCAGAGGCGGGCTCTGTCCTCCTCAGAGAACGCCAGTCCCGCCCTTTGGGGGCTTCAGTGTGTGTCAGCCCCAGCAGCCTCCAAGCCCCATGGGACTCATTTCCCAGAAGGCCCCTGGGTTCCTGTTGGAGAAGAGGTGAATGGTTGGATGCATGCAGAAGCCTCTCCCTTGGTTCCTTATGGGAACCCCTTGGAGCAGCCTAAGAGTGTTTTTAATAATAGTAACAATAACTTCGGCAACGCCGTGTATTTACTTAATGCCTTCCTCCAGGGAGCCCAGCTAGTCACTTCCTCCTTTCCAGAGGGAAGCGAAGAACCAAGGCGATGAAACAGAAGCAAGCCATTAAGGCCACGCTCTAGAACGAAAGCATCCTTTGTTCTAAGAGGTAAATGCAACACGTGCTATTTCAGATGTGTAGACACGATAAAGCAAAAACCAGTTCCTTCTCTGGGACCCAACACCCGTGACTAAAGAATTTTTGCCCAAACCAAACCCCGTGTGAGATGAAAACCCCCAGGCTGAGCAGTTACATCTCATCCGTCGCAAAACTGGAGCACGCACCCTTGAAATGTGTCCAGCTGTTCACAGATGCGTGCACGGCCCTTTGCATCTCAGGCACAACGAACACTCCGGGTGAGGTTTAGGCGTGATCGCAGTGCAAGTTCACGTTTCAGGTAGTCGCCTCGATCGTTACAAACACCAAAAAAAGCGTGTGGCCCTCTTCATGTGAGATCGGATCAGACTGGCACCGTCTTAACCTCAGGACGGGCTGACAAAGAGCCCGCGTGAGAAGCCCCAGCGTTGCCGTTTTCACGCGTGCTCGTGCTGCTGAATCTGGGCGGGCTTCATCTGCGGTTTTCTATGAGGGAACCTTCTTAACCCCCTTGTCCCCTTCGTAAAGGTGGATTTGGGTCAAGTTAGATAACACAGTCCATAGCGCCCTCGCACCAGGGAACGTACCCTGTGCCGCTTTGCAATTTTCTAGCCGTAAACGGCAGAGTCGGGGAGCCCTGTCAGCCCCTCTGCTCCTCTTCAGGGCTTCCCCCGGGAGCTGCCAGGTGTCACATGTGGCCCACGACACAGTGTCCATCCTCACGTTAAATTAATAGAAAGCGCCCTGGCTGGAGTGGCTCAGTGGCTTGAGCACCACCAGCCTGTGAACCAAAGTGTCACCGGTTCGATTCCCAGTCAGGACACGTGCCGGGTTGCAGGCCAGAGCTTCAGTAGGGGGCATGTGAGAGGCAACCTCACATTGATGTTTCTCTCCTTCTCTTTCTCCCTTTCTTCCCATCTTTAAAAAAAAATCTAAAAACAATAATAATAATGGAAAGCTTTCTGGACTCCCCTGCTGTGCCCCCTCACTTCCATCGCTGCACCTTTCTCAGACCTCCTGGCTGTCTCGTCCACCTACAGCTCACCTCCAAAACCTGCTTTGGAAAGCCCGCTTCTCTCCCTGCGCTCCCTGTTTCCATTAAAGACACCACGGAATGCTCAGTCGCCCCAACTGGACACCACAGACTCAGTCTCGCACCTTCCTCCCTGTCATGTTTCCAAATTAGTCCACTTTCGAAGGCTCCTCCGGCTGTCTCCAGCCCTGACCATTGCCGGGCCGTGGGACCAGTCGGGCTCCCTGCCGGCAATCTCTCCCATTCTCATTTCCCCTCCACATTTTGCCGGGTAAATCTTTCACGTACACACGTCTGATTTGGGTCTCCCCCTGCCCAGTCTCTCCATTGGCCTCACACCTACAGGATGAAGTCAGAACTCTCCACCGAGCGTCGAAAGGCTTGGCCCTGCCGGCCTTTCCAAACTGGCCACCCCAGCCAGCCGCCCAGGGGCCGCCGCCTTGAACACCACACTCCCTCGTGCTGGACAGCTTTCCATGATTTCTCTTCTCAGCCTGCTGAATTGTACGGCTTAATCCCAAGACCAGTTTGCCTGGCACCTTCCAAACACTGAAGGCAGAGAAAGTTACTCCATCTGTCTGCGCCCTGGCACTTGGTACGAAACCCTCTCACATTAGGCTGAAATGTGATTGTTTAGTTGTTGGCATCCTCCGTAAGATGTCGGTTCCTAAATGCGTGAGCCCATGGTTCATTTCTCTCTCTACCCTCCTTCCTCTGCGCCCACCTAGTCTGGCGTGGTGGCAGGCTCTGTGTGAAGGGCCGTTCCATTGACACGCGGTGTCAGGAACTTCCCTCCCACTCATCACCTGCTCTGCCCCCTACCCCGGCCCCCGTAGCTCACACTTAAAGAGCAGTGACTGGGAAACAGCTGCTGGACCTGTCGGCTCACTTCATCCTCACCACAACGCCATGAGGTCAGCACCGCTGGCATCTCCATCTGACAGACGAGGAAACCGAAGCACCGAGAAGTTATGTGATAGTCCAGGGTCATGCAACTAGTAAGCGGCAGAGTCAGGAGTCACACTCAGCATCCTGGACCCAGAGCCCTGATTGCAGCCTCTGCGGCGGAGAATCAGTGCCGTGCCGCCTCCTCCAGCCTGCTCTCTGTTCTCCCTTTCCAGCACAAGTGGGCCTCTGTCCCCAAGACCAGCTGAACACCCTTGTCCCCTGCCCAGGGCTGAGGGTCTGCTGGCTCAGGAGCCTCTGTCCCCCCAGAAAGAATGACAGGCATGGCAGGCTCCCCTCTGGTCACTCAGGCCCCACTGTCCTCGGGGGAGGCCCTCTGACTGCCCACTGCATTCCTGGGCCAAAGTTCACCGAGGGGGCCAGAATTCTGATCTCTGGGGGCCCAAGTCATTTCTTTCTCTGGGAGGGCCTGCCTGAACCATGTCCGTGACCCCATGCCCGGCCTCCCCCAGCCCCTCAGACACCTGGAGGACGCTCCCTACCTGTTCTACCTGATCAGCTCCCAGCCATTAATAGCATCTCATTCTCCTTCTGTGGGGCTTTTTGTCTATTCTGCCTTGCCTCCCCACACTTCCTTCCTGTTCTTTGTCTTTACAGCTAAACTGGGTATTTTTAACCTGAGGTTTCCACTCACCTCTCGCTGTCCAGTTGGTACTGGGTGAGGCTGCTTGTGTGCCAGAAGGGCTGGGAGGGCTGGGAGCGTCGGGCCTGCCGTGGAGGCTGCAATTTGTGTCTCTCCCTGCCGGGCCCAGCCTTGCCCTCGCCCTTACCCATCTCTGCTAAACTGTCCCTTCTCTGCTTCTAGAGTAAATACCCTACGGCAGCTGTGGGCTAAAGCTCTGGAAACTGCACAGCGCACACAGGGAGCTGAACCCCCGGCCCCACCGGGCGATGCTGTGAAGACTGGAACTCGGTGAAGATCAAGGAGCACGGGAACCTCACACGTCCCTGAACGGCCACCAGGGCCAGCTCTCAGTCCCCGTGCAGCCCACGTCATGGATGCCCTCTGGAGCATCGGGGTCTTACAGAGCTGCTGTTCGCTGGTCTGCACTGTCTTCTCTGGGGGTTGGAAACGCAGCTCAGAGAGCTCAGCACCCCTTCCCTGCCCTCCTAACCTTCCCCAAGATCTCTGCCCCCAGGAAGCCTCAGCCCCCAGCCCGGCCCGTGGGCTCTCTGCTCTGTGCCCGCCCGTTGACATCGAACCCCCATGAGGCTCACGCTCCTCTGCACCCAGGGGCTTAACAGAGAAACTTTTGTGTGAAGCCCAAACAACTGCAAAGGAGAGAGAACTGGACTTTTAGGGTTTGGGACTTAGGATTATTTGTTTTTAAGTTTGGTTTCTTTGCCCAGCCTTCTTTAAAAAGAGAAGAGCGGCAACCAAACAAGTTGATATAAAGAGTTTTGTTTTTTTTTTTTTCAAGCAACTGTCAGTGACTCACTGCAGGCAGCTGGGCCCACTGCTCCTGTTCTCCAAATTAATTGATAGTCCTAATGAGTGCCCCAGGCACCAGGTCTCCTACTGCTCGCTCTGAGTCACCAAAAAGGATTACATATACCCAGCATTGTTTTTAAGTTGACCGTGTTTTTTAAAAACCTACTTCCTCAAAAAACGGTCACCCCTGCATAGTGTATATAGTAACTACCTGATTACTGATGGAAAAGCAAGGACCTGATTTCCCATGGGGCCCAGGGCACCCCCCCCAGGACCTGTTGACTAGACGGAATAGGTGCTGCTCTCACCTCCAGCCTCCGCCCCAGATACACCACTGCTGCACACCCATAACTGTCCCCACTGTTCCCTCCTTGTTCAGCTGCCCTGTGGCCCCACTGTGAGCTGTGACTGCAGCCCTGTCCCCTGGCGCTCCTTTTGGAGTTGGTCAGTCATTCAGCCTACAAATGCTTCTTGGCTGGTTGGGGGTAACCAATCTGGAAAGGTCAGCAAGGCCCAGCCTTGTGACACCCGGTCAAGAGTTCTGACTTTAGCCCTGGCTGGTGTAGCTCAGTGGATTGAGCGCAGGCTGCGAACCAAAGGGTCGCCGGTTCAGTTCCCAGTCGGGGCACGTGCCTGGGTCACGGGCCAGATCCCCAGCGGGGTGCATGGGAGAGGCAACCACACATTGATATTTCGCTCTCTTTCCCCTTCGCTTTCCCTCTCTCTAAAAATAAATAAATAAAATCAAAGAGTTCTGACTTTATTCTGTAGGCATGAGGCCAATGGAGAGACAGGGCAGGGGGACGCCCCAGTAAGAGCACCCTGCTGGGTGGGTACTGGGAAAAGGCAGAAGAAAATGTCAGTCCTGCCTCAGGGAGAAAACAATCTCCCACCACAAACGCCCAGAGAGCTGCTTACAAGTTCAGAACCCCATCTCAGAACTGAAGGAGGAAGGGGGCTCCACCCAGGGTGGGGTTTATCAGAATAGGTTTCCCCAGGAGGAGAGATCTGTACCTAAGTTTGAGGATCAGAAAGGTCGTCTCTGCTGGGCAAATAGGGGCGCAGAGCTGGGGAGCCTATCCTGGCCGTGGGACCCAGAATTCCCCCGCTACCTCGGCCAGGAAGCCGCCTTGCGAGTCCCGGGCTGTCTGGGCTGGAAGGATGGGGGACCAGCGCGAGTGAGGAGGAAGTGGACTGGCTTCCTGTTTGTTTGTGAATCTCGGAGCAGCACCCTGTGGCCGTGAACAGCAGTTAATCAGAGCAACCCTGGTCTGAGGCAACAGCCACAGGGAGCCTGTCCACCAACCCAGCAAGCCCTTAACCAGCTGGGAGATAGAGGAACTCCACCTCAGGGCCACCGCCGCTCGGGTGGCTAGCATGGTAACAGCCACGCCAGCTGGGCAGGGACAGGAGGTGGAGTAAGGACTTCCCCAAAGAAGTCAGAGTCACGCATTCACAAAAGGAAGCCTCTGCGCAGCTCTGGGGGCTCAAGGGTCCCCCTCTCCCCACCCCCGAAAGTTATTTCCTAGATCTCTGGGCCCAGCTGGTTTGCCCTGTAGGAAAACCTCCTGCAGAGATCAGTGGGCCCTTTCAACAATCGGGCAGCGTGCACTGTGGTTTTGTTTGCAACAGCAAAATACACCCAAACCACCAAGTCTGCAAAAGCCTGCTGGTGACAAAATATGATAGATCCACACCAGGAAAGAGGATATGGCCACTAAAAGGAATGGGGTGGGTTGGTATGTTCCACAGTGGTGATGTGTCCCAGATATCTGGAGCAGAGAAAATGGCAAGGCACAGGACACGTAAACAATCCGTCGTATCGATAGTCAGAACAGCAGAACACACGTTCTCAGAGGCTCAGAGGTGTGCGGGCTGCTGAATGCACGCCTTTCTCCTGGAAGGGAATTTAGGCGACCTAACCCCTAACCGTGGTTAATCTGGGGCGGAGGAGCGTTGGAGGAAAGTGGTGAGAAGGCTTTCACTTTTCATCCTTTATCTTTCTGTGCTGTTTGCATTCCTTAGTGATGTTTCTATATTTTTTAAAATATTACCTGTGGGCAATGGCATTATGGTTCATTCTGGTCTATTCTTTTCATGGCTCTATTATTTACAAGAAAAAAACTGTTGGGTCAGTAAGTATTACTGTGAAGGCAATTTAAAGAATCAGGCCGTGTGCGTCTACAAGATGAAACCGGGGAGAGTGAGGATCACAAATTCTCCAGGAAAGCTGATGGGAGGAGGTGGGACAAACGCTTTGCTTTCAGACCCGGTGCTCGCTGGTAGCGGAGAGAATAACCAATCCCACACTTCACTTTGCGGGTTCCTGATGGCAAACATCTGAGCTGTCTCTGGCTTCCTCCCAACCACTCCTCTCTGTTTGTTCCTCCATTTCACAGCCTCGTCGTCAAAGCTTAGGCTTGAACCAAAGAATAAGGAACAGAAATCCGACAGAAGGAAAACATATGCACTTCAATACGCGTGGCCCGATCACCTGTCGTTTGGACTGAGTTGTGTCAGTCTTTTTATAAAGGACCTGTGTCTGATTCATCTCTTAACCCCCTGAAGCACGTAGCCCAGCACTGCACACAGTAGGTCCTCAGTCATCATTGTGTGAGTGAATGGAGCAACCTGTGCAGACTACGCTGGTCCTTTTAGGTCTGTTCATTCATCAAGAACACCCAGCAGATGCAAGGTCAAGCCTCCCCCAAATGCTTCTCAGCCTCTTACATTTAATGTTGCTCCTCCTGAGTGTTTCGAGACATTGGAAGAAAACTCCTGGGGCTGCAGAAACAGAATCTGAAGTGCCCTCTGTGTCTTAGTAATTCATGAACAAGCGGGTGAGCGCCACAAACTGACCTCAGGCCACCAAAACAGAGTGCCCAGCGCCCTGGGTTAAGGAAGAGTTAAAGCTGAGTGGAGGGGTGATTCCCCCCACCACCACCCCCGGCAAGGTTGGGGGTAGCACCCCTCTGGCTGGTGCTTGGGACAGGACAGTTGGTGTGTTTATGGCCTCAGATGCCCAAGGGGTTCTGTATCAGAAAGTCATCTGCAGGGGGTCACCTCGACCTGTGATCCTCACACTTGGCACTAACGTCCTCCTTGTCCCTTGTCTGGGATCTTTTTCTGAACATCCTGTATTTGTTGACACCACCGCCTGGCGCCTGCAGCAGCAGGCAGGTTGCTGCCATCTGGTGGAGGAGAGAGGCCTCGTGCAGCCGTGGAGATCCTACGTCAAAGGGCAGCTGTGACTGAGGCCCTCACGCAAGACCGATGAACTCACACTGGTCTGGCCGGGGCAGGGGCAGGAGGGACACCGGTGGGGACACCGGACATGCCCCGAGCTTCTCTAAGCTCAACTGGCAAACAGCTGACGGACTTATCCTCCACGAAAGAATGGGGAACTGGGCACTTAGAGATGTAAAGAGACTTGTGGAAACAGGGACATAACAGAGGCTGAAGCACAGATCTCTCGTACAAAAAAGTACCTTGGAATTTGTCTAGCCAATCCGTTCCCTCCACCTCCAATAAGGAGCGGACACAGCTTCCTGAATGCCAGGTCAAGCCACCTACCTCGAGACATCTGGGCTCCTGAGGAGGGGGGCCCTGGAGCACAACCCCCTCCTGGGTCTTCCTGTTTGAAGCAAATCAAGTTCGACCTCTGAGGGTCCCTATGCCCCTTCTCAATAGCTGGCTCCGTACCAGGGGCACCACAGAAGCCCACTGCCACCTCAGGAAACCAGAGATCCTTCCTGGTCCCTGAGACCGGGGAGAGGCCGGCAGCCCCCGGGATGCGCTAGGGGAGGGCGGAGAGTATTCGGAGCACCCGTGGGCTGAGCCCTGTGCCCGGCACTTCCACATCCGTCGTCTCATTTACTCTCAACAGCACGGGAATGGGGTCATTCATGTCCTTAGTTTTTCTGAGAAGGAAAAAAAAGATGGTTCAAGTGTTTAGGTAATTCAAGATCTCCTAAGCTAGTAAGTAGCAGGGGGCAGAGTCAGAATCCAAACCCAGGTCTTTCTTTTTTGTTTGTAAGGTTTTATTTATTTATTTTTAGAGAAGGGGGAAGTGAGGGAGAAAGAGAGAGAAACATCGACGTGCCAGAGAGACATCCATCGGTTGCCTCTCGCACGCCCCTCCCATCGGGGACCTGGCCCACAACCCGGGCATGTGCCCTGACTGGGAATCCAACCTGCAACCTTTCAGTTTGCAGGCTGGTGTTCAGTCCACGGAGCCACACCAGCAATGGCCAAATCCAAGTCTTTCTCACTCTAGAACTCATGTCCTTCCCACTAAAGTGAAGTGTGTTATGGAGTGAGAAATCTGGGAAGTCCAGCCCAACTTGGAGTTTCACAATGTCGGCAAGGAGCCCTGGATTCACTGGTGTGAAGGACCTAACGAGAGAGGAGGCGCTGTCTCTGCCTCCCACCTGTTCCCGTCTAGCTGGGGATAACAGTGAGCTCAGGGGAGGAGTGGAGATTACACAGGTGCCCACCCACCTGGGTGCGTCAAAGAAGGGTTTCCAGGACAAGGGGCCCCACACATGGAGCGCTCAGAAGCTGAGAGATGCGACGGAAACAGCACGGTATGGGGAGTCTGGAGACCGGGATTCCACCCCTGGCTTTGTTGCCCGCCTCCTGTGCGACGCTGGGCACATCTCCTCGCCCTCCCCACCCAAACGAAGGGGCAGCTCCCGAGGACCCGAAAGCCTGCCGCTCAGTTCTGTGCTGTCGTGATTTCAGTGCGGGTGGAGTGAGGCAGGCAAGGAGCCCTGAGGGAAGTGAGTGCTGGGCAGGCTCTCTCGGAGGGGAGGGCTGTGGACACAGAAGAGAGAAGTGGCCTTTCACACTGAGAGGCTGACACAGGCGAGCAAGGAAAGGAAGCAGTCGCCAGCCAAAGACGGCAAGCTCATCTGTTCTCAGGTGCCTGGTGCGGATTAGATTTGGGCACAGCCCACGGTGAGGAGCATCTGTAGGTTCTGCTGGGGTCTCCAGTCATCTCCTGGATAGACGTGGTCTTAACCAAGAGACTGCTCAGCCTGGAGCCTGAAGCTCCCAGAGGCCCCCATTTCTGGGAGTCGTCGCTGTACTGGGCTCCCCCTCTTGGGTGTGGTCTCCCCTGGCTTTGGAGGGGCAGTCCAGCAGCAATCCCTTCCTGGAGGGCAGAGGAGCGGTGGGCGGGGGAGTCGTTATACCCCGGGCCTGGAGATCCCCAGACCTGAGGGGACCATAGGGTCCTTCCTTTCTGACTCCCACCTGTCTGCTACCTCCATCCCTACCTTCTGCTGAATTCAGAAACGTGTACAAGCCACTGAGGACAGCAGCTCTCACAAATCCGTTATAAAGCCAGGCCCTCAGGGTGGCCCTGCTTCCAGGTCACCACAGCCTCAGACACAACCAAGGACTCTGGTGCCGATGACACTGTGTCTGACTCTAAAGCTTTCAGCCCTGCTTGGCGTTGGAGGCGTCCGAGTTCCATCGCTCTTCCTCCTCTTCTCCAAGGCTACCTCATCCCCCCAAGTCGGGGATCAGCAAGCTGTCCTGTTCAGTCCACTGAGTGGTGCACAGGCAGCGAATACTTGGCTTTGCAGGCCACGTGGTCTCTGTTGGACTGGTCAGCTCTGCTGCGGTGGCGCAAAGGGCATAGCTATATCCCAATACATTTATCTTACGGGCACTGAAGTTTGATTTTCATATCATTTTCATGTGTCAGGACATGTTATGCTTTTTTTGACATTTTCCCAACCATTTCAAGGGGTAAAACCATTTTTAGCTTGGGTGCTATATAAAAAGAAGTGGTGGGAGCCCTGGCCTGGTAGTTCAGTTGGTTGGAATATCACCCCATACACCAAAAAGTTGACGGTTCGATCTCCAGTCGGGGCACATGCCTAGGTTGTGGGATCACTCCCTGGTTGGAGCATGTACAGGAGAGGCAACCGGTTGATGCTTCTCTCTCTCTAAAATCAATAAGCATACCCTCAAGTGAGATATTTTAAAAAAGTAGTCAGGTGCCCTTGGCCCTCAGGTCTCATCGTTTGCAATCCCTAACCTGAGTGTCTGCAGCTCATTCAGCCAAACTCAGACAGTTCAAGTCGTCCCTTAACCCTGGCTTTTCTGGCTCACCCAGGGGGGTTGGCTCACCCCCCAAAGATGACACCAGCTCTAAAAGCTCCCCCAGGGTAGCTGTGCACCTTCGGCTTCACTTCTGTTCCGAAGTAGCTCAATCGGAAGGTGCTGGAGAGACACCCTCCTCCCTAGCCACCCAGTGTCCTAGGCAAAGGCACTCTCTTCCAGCTAGAAACTGGTTTCCCCAGACCCAGCACACTGCCATCCTTTCTCTCCCAGCCCCCACCGGCTGCCCCGCCAGCTGCCCCACCGGCTGGGCTGGCCGCACCGCTCCTTTTTTGTCCACCCTCGGCCCCGGTGCTGCCAGAGCTCCAGAGCCAGCGTCATTTTTATAGGGAGACACACGCAAGGAAAGCTGGGAAGAGTTCAGCCAGAGGTATGTTCCTGCAGAGGAGGGATTTTAACATGGGGCTTGGGACAAGAGGGGCAGGGACTGAAAAAGGGAGGAGAGATCGTACTCGCTGTGTTTGGTGTCAGACAGGTGCTAGATTTACGGGGCCGTCACTTCCTAAGGTGTGTCAATGTCTGGTCACTGTTTTGTACACCTGAAACTAATCTAATCTGGTAGGTTAACTCTAACTGAAAGATAATTTAAAAAAGCAGGGGAGGGGG
>PVKM010041262.1:0-13189 GCA_004027735.1 Carollia perspicillata
TCACTGTTCTGTACATTAGAACTCCAGGACCTATCCATTCCATAACTAAAACTTTGTACCCTGTCATCAATAACTCCCCTCTCTCTCCACCCCACCACCTATGGAGACTATTGTTCTGTTACTAGCAGTTCACCTAATATTGGTTTGTTTCCTAAGGCTACCCATGTAAGTGAGATCATGAAGTATTCTGGTTATGTCAGTAATAACGTCTTACAGATCCACCGATGTTGTTCTGAATGGTAGAATTTCCTTCTTTATTGAGGACTGAATCACATTTCATTACTATATATTTAGCAGAATTTTAGAATTCAGCAGAAGTGGCAGTTTTTTGATCTTGACAGATTTCTGATCTTAAAAGTTTCTTAAGAGCAATGTTCTAATCAGTAAAGTGTTATTTGGTTTTGGAGCCAATGTCTGGCTGATTATCGAAGACAACACATGGATTTGTACCCTGATTATAGCATAAGGCTTTGGATAAATTCTTAGAAACTCAGCCTGGAATTTAATTCCATCCAACCAATAATGTTGTGAGCTATTTAGTTTATTTTAGTAAAGTATCTCCTGTTTTAACCTGATGATATACATTCTGTTCTCTTCATTGCTTCTTTTTTGAAATTATTAGTATGTCTGGATACTGGGTAAGAGCTCCAATTTGTATCAATCTAATGTGAAAACCCAGCTCTTTGTGTTAACTCCGTGATTATATTCAAGTTACACTTTGTGTCAGCTCTGAATGAAGTAAAGCCCAAAGTTCATTTTTATCATATAATTGTTCAATCAATGAAGCCCCAGTTATTTAAAAGCACATCTTTTAGTTACTATTTCCTGTAGAACGTTTGTTGTAACGTAAGCAACCATGGATTGTGTTATTTCCATTAACCAGTATTTCATAACTTGCACCAATGATATTTTTTTAATTATTGTGAATTCACAAGAAAGCTTAATATCTGGTAGTATACAACTTCCAGTTTTGATTACTTTATTCAGGATTGTCTTGTCTCTTCTGTGTCCTTTGCAATTCTAGGCACATTTTTAGAATTAGCTATCAGTGTCCATCAACAATAAGGAAAAGATATTCTGTGATGTTCAGTTATAGCTGAAGATAGCATTGAATTTCTAGGTAAGATTGGAAAGGATATTTAAATGATATTGTCTTCCATTCTATAAATATAGTAGAGCCTCCCATATGTTTAGATAAATTAATCTTTACAATGGTTTGTATAGTCAGTGTTTAAGTTTTCATATCTATAGTGAGACTTATAAATATAATTCTGTTTTTAAATATTACTCTAAATTATATTATTTCTTTTTAAATTGGCAGTTGGTGGTATATAGAAATAAAATTGATGTATGTATATTTATTTCTACCCAGTGAATTTGCTATATTTATTTATTAATGCTATATTGTTTTGAATTTTAATCTTCTAAAGTCATATGTGATGAAAACTAACATATCCTTTTCCATTTTTTATATCATTTATTTGTCTACAATGTGGGTTTTTTTACACTGTTGGCAAAGGCACATAGTAAAATGTAAAACAAAAGTGGCCATAAAAAACATTTTTATTTTGTTCCTGCATTCAGAGGAAAATATGTAGGAGACTCTTCTGTGTGGCGTGGGCCCAGCTCCCACTTGGAGATGCACAGGACCCTCGCCCATGGATAGGTTCTTCCATGGGGAATCAGGCCTGCAAATTTCCTAGGCTGCTTTGGGACTTGCTTTTGCTGAAACTCCCTCACCCTGAATTGAGACACAAGTGCTTACTGTAACTTCCTAAAATCCATACTAAAACTCCCCAGTATAGAGTGTAACTGGTTCAACCACTTTCCCTTTTCATTTGCAAATATCCTTCTTCTGTGATGTGATTAGCAGCATTGGCTCCTTTGTTTTCTGTAAAAGGTAACTGACTAAAGCAAACCTGTGCATTGTAAATGAGGACCATCATGTAATGTGCTGAGAAACCCAATAAAGTCTGGTGAATACAAGGGCCGAGGCTTTTTCTCCCCTTGAGAAAGAAGCCATGCTGTCCCTTCCCCTCCACAGGACTTGATAGTCTGTGTGAATGCCACTCCCCCATCCACAATGTGGTGGACCCCACGAGCCAGGATCAGAATAAAAAATAATTAAATATATTTTTATTAAATGTGGTTTTATACAGAAGCTGCTTTTTAAAAATTTTTTTCTAAGGTAGTCATAGTAAGATTAAAGAAACTATTTTATTTAGAATTGTCAATATCAGCAAGAATGAAAATTTTATAGTTTTCTTATCAATTGAAATAATTATAGTTTTACTTTTTCCCCCTTTCTAATATGCAATGGATTGTTTTCAAAACATTAATTCAAACATAAAACATTATTATGTTTTCCTCTTCAAAGTTTCTTGACAAATGTTTATTTTGAAGTTCTTCTGGGTTTTTAAATGAGTTGAAAATTGGTCCTTCATTTACTTTTTTTCTGGAAGATTCTACATAATTTTGGTAATATTCATTCCTTAATAATTTCAAAGAATTAGCAAAAAGCCATGGGAGCTTAGAGTTATTTTTGTAAGAAAGTTGATGTATGAATTCAATTACTTTAAAAGTTATAGGACTATGCAAATATTCTGTATACTTCTGTGTGTGGCAGTTTTAATGAATCATGATTTCCCAGAAATTTGCATATTTTATACGAAGTTTCAAAATTATCAGAAAAACACACCCCCCCCATCATCTTTTTAACATCTGTGCAATATATAGTGAGGGTCCTTTTTATGTTTGAGATTAATAATTAGTACTTTTTATTAATCAACTTTTCTAAGTGCATACAATTGTTAATTTTTTTAAATTTTATTGATTATGCTATTACAGTTGTCCCATTTGCCCCCCTTCATTCCCCTCCACCCTGCACATCCCCTCCCACCCCTACTCCCCCCTTTAGTTCATGTCCATGTGTCATAAGTTCTTTAGCTTCTACATTTCCCACACTGTTCTTGCCCTCCTGCTGTCTATTTTCTGCCTACCATGTATGCTACTTATTCTCTGCACCTTTTCAATACTTGACCTTGTAAAATTTTTATTATTGTATGTCACCTTTTGATTCCTTGATATTTGCTTTTTAACATCATTTCCAGCTTTTTTCTACAATTTCTCGATGGTTGCTCAAATTATTGAAATTAAAACTTCTTTATTAAATATACTACTTCTACCCAAACATTACAAGATAATAAATATTTAAGCTCTACTTTTCATTTTTTCTACTTAAAAATTATTTTGTTATATATTTTAAGTCTACCTAAATTTTAAACTTCAGAAGACATTGTGATTTTCATTATTATTATTAATACTGTAGTGGTAATATTAAGCCAGCATTTATTTAAATAATTCACATCATTTCTTTTTAATTTTTAATTAAATTTATTTTATGACATTGATTAATAAATTTATATATATTTCAACTCTATAATTCTGATATATCCTCTGCATATTGCATTGTGTGTTTAACATCTAAAGTCGTATCTTCTTCCATCACATTATATTTAATCCCCTTTACCCTTTACAAACCCCACCCCCTTCCCTCTGGTAACCACCATATGGTTGTCTGTGTCTATGAGTTTTTGTTTGATTTCTTTGTTGCTTACAGTTTTACAACCCACATATGAGTGAAATCACATATTTTTTAAGGTTTTTTTCTCTGACTTTTATTTCATTTAGCATGATATTCTCAATACCCATGCATGGTATTGCAAATGGCAGTATTTCAACTTTTCTTATGACTGAGAAGTATTTCATTGTGTATATGTACCACATTTTCTTTATCCAATCTTTATTATAAAATGTTTGGTTATTATGGCCTTATGGTATAGTTTTAATATTAGGTACTGCAATTCTTCCAACTTTGTTCTTTCTCAGGACCACTGTTGCTATGCAGTGCCTTCTGTGGCTCCATATACATTTTTGAAATATTTGCTCTAGTTCTCTTAAATACATCATTGAAATCTTGATCGGAATTCTGTTGAATCTATAATTGCTTTGGGTAGTATGGACATTTTAATGATGTTAATTCTTACTATCCATGAACTTGGTATGTGCTTCCACTTGTCTGTATCTTCATCAGTTTCCTTCTTCAGTGTCTTATCGTTTTCTGAGTACAGGTCTTTTGCATCCTTGGTTAGGTTTATTGCTAGTTATTTCATTCTTTTTGAAGCAATTGTGAATGGGGTTCAAAAAAATCCCTTTCTGTTAGTTCATTCTTGGCATATAAAAATGCAACTGATTTCTGGGTATTAATTTTGTATCCTGCTACTTTGCTGAATTCATTTATAAGGTCATAGTAATAAAAACTGCATGGCACTGGCATAAAAACACACATAAATCAATGGAACAGAAAGGAGAGCCCAGAAATAAACCTACAATTAAATACAGTCAACTAATACTTGAGAGGGGAAGTAAACATATACAATGAGTTAAAGATAGTTTATTCAATAAATGGTGCTGGGAAAATTGGACAGATACATGTAGAAAAATGAAACTAGACCACTTATTGACACCACACACAAGGATACAATCAAAATGTGTTAAAGATAAATATTAGACCTGAAATAATAAAAATCCTAGAAGAAAAAATAAGCAGCAAAATCTTGGACAATGTTCATAGCGATATTTTATCAGATATATTTCCCCAGTCAAGGGAAACAAAAGAAAAAGTAAACAAATGAGACTATATCAAACTGCAAAGTTTTTGCAGAGCAACGGAGAACATCAACGAAATAAAAAGACAATCCACAGAATGGGAGGACACATTCTCCAATATATCTGATATGGGGTTAATATCCAAAATTGATAAATAATTTACAAAACAGCACCTCAAAAAGCCCAGTTAAAAAAATGGGCAAAAGATCTGAACGGACACTTCTCCAGAGGACATACACATGGCCAACAGACATAGGAAAAAGGTTCAACCTCACTCAATCATCAGAGACCCAGCAATTCCACTGCTGGGATTATACCGTAATAATTCCGAAACTCCAATTCAAAAGAACCTATGCAATGCAATGTTCATAGTAGCACAATTCACAACAGTCAAGTGCTGGAAGCAACCTTAGTGCCCATCAGTGAATGAGTGGATCAAAACCTATGGTACATTTACACAATGGAATACTATGCAACAGAAAGTAAGAAGGAGCTCCTACCCTTTGCGACAGTTTGGATGGATCTGGAGAGCATTATGCTAAGTGAAACATGTCAGGCAGTAAAAGTCAAATACCACATGATCTCACCTATAAGTATAACCTAATCAACAAAACAAACAAGCAAGCAAAATATAACCAGAGACATTGAAATGAAGAACAAACTGACAGTAACCAGAGGGGAGGTAGGAGGGAATGATTGGGGGAAAAGGGAGGAAGGGCTGTGAAAGAGCACGTAACAAGGACACACAGACAAAGCCAAAGAGGGCAGGGTCGAGGGTGGGAGGTGGGGATGGCTGGAGTAGGGAGGAGTGGTGGGAGGAAAATGGAGACAACTGTCCTTGAACAATAATAAAAAAGGAAAGAAAATAAATAAAACCACAATGAGATATCATCTCACACCTGCTGGAATGGCTGTCATGAATAAATTAACAATAACAAGGAGGTTGTGGAGATAGTTGAACCCTTTTTTACTGTTGATAGGAACGCAGACTGGTGCAGCCACTGTGGAAAGCAGTATGGAGCTACCTCAAAAAATTAAAAATGTGTCAGCCTTTTGACTCAGTGATCCCAGTTCTGGGAATACACACAAAGGAACCAAAAACACTAATTTGAAAGAACATAAATACCCCCATTTCATTGCAGCATTATTTATAAAACCCAAGATATGGAAGCAGTGTAAGTAGATAAACTATGGGATATTTACAAAATGAAATATCACTCAGCTGTAAAAAAGAACATTTTACTCTTTGTGACAGCATGGACGGACCTAGAGAACATTGTGCTAAATGTAATAAGCCAATCAGAGAAAGACAATTTCCATATGATTTTGCTTATATGGGGAATCTAATGAATAAACTGACCTAAAAGGCAAAATAGAGACAGACTCAGAGAGAGAGAGAACATGCTGACAGCTAAAGGAGGTTAGGGAGTGGAGGGATCAAGCAAAAAGAAAAGAATATTCATGGAAATGGACAACGGTGTGGTAATTGCAGGGCTAGAGGTATACAAGGGGACTGAATGCTAATGGAAAAAACTACAATTAAAAAAAGGAAAATTCTCAGTTGTATGTGTGTCTTGGCCATCATGAATATAGCTGCAATGAACATAGGGATGCGTTTACTTTTACAAATGAATGTTTTCAAATTTTTTGAGTAGATGACTAGGGAAGGGTTCATTGTAACCAGGGTTACATGCTAACTCTATTCTTAATTTTTAAAGAAAACTTATATTTATTTTCCTAGTGACCCTACCAGTTTTCATTCCCACCATCAGAGAGTGGGGATTACTTTTTCTTCACAACTTTTGCAACACTGGTTACCACTAGTCCTGTTGATAACAATCATTCTAACAGGTGTGATGTGGTGTCTCATTCTAGCTTTGATGTCCATTTCCATAGTAGCTAGTGAGTTGAACATCTTTTCATATGTTTGTTGGTCATTTTTATGTTCAGGTTCTCTGCACATTTTTTAATTGCATTGATTTTTGTTGTTGAGTTGTATGAGTTCTTTACATATTTTCAATATTAACCCCTTACTAGAGGTGTTCTTTGAATATCTTCTTCCATTCAGTTGGTTACCATTTTGTTTTGTTGATGGTTTCTTTTACTGTGCAGAAGCTTTTAGTTTGATATAGTCCCATTCATTTACTTTGACTTTTATTTAACTTGCCTTTGAGTTCGTATTCATAAAATCCTAAGTCCCTACATTTAGTACCTATTTTTTCCTACATGAAATACATTGTTTCAGATCTTACATTTAGGTCTTTCATTTATTTTGTGTTAATTTTTGTGTAAGGTGATAAATAGTCTAGTTTCATTCTTTGCAAGTGGCCTTACAATTTTCTCAGCACCATTTACTGCAGAGGGGTTATTTATTGTTTGTATTTGGTTCCTTTGTCAAAAATTATTTGCCCATATGCAAGTGGGTTTATTACTGGGATCTTTCTTTTCCATTGGCCTTTGTGTATGTTTTTCTGCCAATATCATGCTGCTTTGATTGTTGTCACTTTGTAGTATATTTTGAAGTCCAGAACTGTAATATCTCTGCCTTAGTTCCTATTTATCATGATTGCTTTGGCTATTTGTGGTCTTTTCTGGTTATATACACATCTGATGATATTTTTGTTATTTCTTTTAAAAATGCCATATTGATTTTGATATGGACTGCATTGAATCTGTATATAGCCTTGGGAAATATGGCCATTTTTAAATATGTTCATTCTTCCAATCCATGAACACAACGTATCTTACTATTTTTCTGTATTTAATTTCTTTTTAAAAAAGGTCTCATAGTGTGCAGTATATAGGTCCCTCACATCCTTTGTTAAGTTTATTTCTAGATATTTTATTATTTTTGTTGAAATTAAAAATGAATTGATATTATTTTATTTCTTTAATGATATTTCATTGTTAGTAATTAGGAATGGAATGCATTTAGAAAAAAGATTTTATTTATTTTATTTTTAGACAGAGGAAAAAGGAGGGAGAAAGAGAGGGAGGGAAATATCAATATGTGGTTGCCACTTGCATGCCCCCAACTGGGGACCCAGCCTGAAACCCAGGCATGTACCCTGACTGGGAATTGAACCAGCAACCCTTCAATCCACTGAGCTAAACCAGCCAGGGCTGGAATGAATCTTTGTACATTGATTTTTGTGCTCTGCAAATTTAGCCTGTATATGCTTATTGTTTCTAAAAGTTTTTTGGTGAAGTCTTTAGGAATTTTTTTATATAGTCATGTCATTGCCAAAAAATGACAGTTTTACTTCTTCATTCCCAATTTAAATGCCTTTTTTTCCTCTTGCCTGAATGTACCCGCTGAAACTTCCAGTACTGTGTTAAATAATTCTGAGACAAATATTACCTTGATAACAAAACTTAGCAAAGATAACACACACACACACACGCAAAATTACAGACCAACATTTCTGATGGATACAGATACAAAAATCCTAAACAAAATACTAACAAATTGAATACAACAATACATTATAAAGATAGTACGTCACATCAGTTCTTCAACCTGGCTAATGCTCACT
This sequence comes from Carollia perspicillata, assembly GCA_004027735.1. Taxonomy (NCBI): domain Eukaryota; kingdom Metazoa; phylum Chordata; class Mammalia; order Chiroptera; family Phyllostomidae; genus Carollia; species Carollia perspicillata. The sequence goes on from PVKM010041262.1 coordinate 8,205, forward strand.
TGCTCTAAATTTCTCTATCTCGACCTACAAATATCTGTTTTTTAATCTAAAAGATTTTCTTTACAAATGCTTTAGTGCACACATAACATTTAATTAACTTCTACTCATCTGAGAATAGGTTTATTTCAACTTCTATTTTAAAGGATTTTTTAGTATAGATTTCTAAGTTGACAGTTACTTAATTTCCAGCTCTTTAAAATGACATTTCATTGATTTGTGGCTTCCATTATTTCTGCTGGAAACTCATCAATTTATCTTACTGGGCTCCCTTAAAGGTAAGGTGACTTTTAGATTAATGTAAAAGTGACCAAATTATGGGTCATTGGTAGAACAATCTATCATAGAACGAGCCTTTCTTCTATTGAATTTTAATTCTCTTTGTTCTTTTTCTGTATGTGTGTCACAGCTTTCCAAATCTTTAAAACCATAAACTTTTAATTTTATATTTTCTGACAGTAAGAATACCCACTACAGTATATATGAAAACACACATTCTAATTTATTTGTAAGTTTTATTTTCACTGCACTTCACATGAAGATATTTATCCACATTCTGGAAATAAAAGGTAAATATTGGTATATTCTGAAGATTTTAGAGAAATTATATCTAGGACAGAGGGGGTTACTCATTAAATATATTAACAGTTTGTATTAATTGAACATATAATTCTATTCAATGATGATTCTTTAGTGTTAAAACTTTTAAATAAATATTACTTTGAACATTCAGTTGGAATACAAAACAGAGTTTCATTTTAAATTGGATAATTTATCATATCAATTATTTTCTAACATCTATAAAAATACACTCTAATTCTTATGTAAAGCATGTCCTGAAACTATAATTACGATCACATATGATATCTGCCTGAATATTTTACTCCTATTAGTTTTATTGTTAAACTGGGATCATTCTAATGGTTTTTTTAACCTTTATTTTTTGGTACTACCACAGATGTCCCCATTTTCCCCCATCGTTCTCCCTCCTCTACCCAGCCCCAACCTCTCCTTCCCTCTGGCCATCACCACATTGTTGTCTATGGGTTATACACATATGTTATTTGGCTAATCCCTTTACCGTCATTCATTGAGTACTACCCTCCCCCTCTGAAAGCTGTCAGTCTCTTCCATGTATCCATGTTTCTGTTTCAATTTTGCTCATCAGTCAATTTTATTCATTAGATTCTACATACAAGTGAACTCATATGGTATTTGTCTTTCTCTGACTGGCTTATTTGACTTAGCATAATAATCTCCAGGTCTATTCATGCTGGGGCTAAAGGTAAGATTTCCTTTTTTATGGCTGCATAATATTTCATTGTGTAAATGAGTCACAGTTTTTTTTTTTTTATCCACTCATATACTGATGGGCACTTGGGCTGTTTTGTATTCTTGGCTATTGTAAACAATACTGCTATGAACATAGGTGTGCATATATTGTTTCAAATTGGTGTTCCCTGGTTCTTATATTTCCAGATATGGGATGATAACTGGGTCAAAAAGAAGGTCCATTTTTAATTTTTTGAGAAAACTCCATACTGTTTGCCACAGTGGCTACACCAGTCTGCATTCCCACTAACAGTGCACTAGGGGTCCCTTTTCTCTATGTATTCACCAGCACTTGTTGTTTGTTGATTTATTCACAGTAGTCATTCAGGCATGGGTGTGGTGATATATCATTGTGGTTTTAATTTGCATTTCTCTGATGATTAGTGATGTTGAGATTTTTTTCAAATGTCTATTGGCCATCTGTATATTCTCTTTGGATAAGGGTCTATTCAGGTCCTTTGCCCATTTTTTAATTGGCTTGTTTATCTGGTGTTAAGTTGTATAAGTTCTTCATATATTTTATAAATTAACCCCTTATCAGATGTGTCATTAGCATAGATCTTCTCCCACACACTGTGTTCCCTCTTCATTTTGTTCATTTTTTTTTCTTGTGCAGAAGATTTTTAGTTTGATATACTCTGATTTGTTTGTCTTTCCTTTGTTTCCTTTGCCCTAGGAGACATATTGGCAAAATTTTTGCTACAAGAGATGTCTGAGATTTTTACTGCCTAAGTTTTTCTTTCTAGACTTTTTATACTTTCACAACTGACATTTAGGTGTTTTATCCACTGTGGGTTTATTCTTGTGTATGGTGTAAGATGGTGGTCTGGTTTCACTTTTTTGGCATATGCCTGTCCAACTTTCCCAGCCCGTTTATTGAGCACTGCAGTATTACATTGTATGCTCTTGTGACTTTTTCAAATATTAATTGACCAGAAAGGTGTGTATTTATTACTGGATTCTCTTGTCTGATCTATGTGCCTGTTGTTATACCAGGAGCAGGTTGTTTGATTACAGTGGCCTAGTAGTATAGTCTGATATCGGGTATTGCATTACCTCCAACTTTGTTCTGTTTTCTTAAGATTGCTGAGGCTATTCATGGGTTTGTTTTTTTTTTTTTTTTTTTTTTGACTCCATATAGATTTTTGGAATATTTGTTTCAGATATGTGAAGTATGCCATTTGTATATTGATAGGAATTGTGTTGAATCTATAGATTGCTTTGGGTAGTATGGACATTTTCATGATGATAATTCCTCCAATTCATGAACATGGTATATGCTTTCCCTTATTTTTATCTTTCTTAATTTTTTTCTTCAATGTGCTATACTTTTACAAGTATAGGTCTTTTTCCTCCTCAGTTATATTTATTCCTAGGTACATTATTTTTTCGTTGTTGTTGTAATAGTAAATGAGATTGTTTTCTTAGTTTCCTTTTCTGATAGTTCATTATGAATATATAAATACTACTAATTTCTGAATATTAATTTTACATTCTGGTACTTTTCCAAATTCATTTATTAGATCTAGAAGTTTTCGGTGGAGTCTTTAGAGTTTTCTATATGCAATATGATGTCATCTGTGAAAAATCACAGTTTTATTTCCCCCTTTCCAATTTAGATGCCTTTTATTTCTTCTCTGATAGCTGTGGCTAAAACTTCTAGTCTTATATTGAATAAATGTGGTGAAAGCTAACATCCATGTCTTGTTCCTGATCTTAAAGGAAATGTTTTTATTTTTTGCTCACTGAGTATGACATTAGCTGTGTGTTCATCATATAAGGCCTGTATTATATTGATATATGATCCCTATATTCCTATTTTATTGTTTTTACCATAAATATGTGCTATATTTTATTGAATGCTTTTTCTGTATTTATTGATATGATCATGTTATTTTTTATATTTTATTTTATGTGATGTATCACATTTATTGATTTGCAAATATTATGCCAACCTTGTATCCTCAAATTAAATCCCACTTGACCATTGTGTATGATCTTTATAATTTATTGTTGGATCTGGTTTGCTAGTATTTTGTTGATGATTTTAGCATCTATGTTCATCAGGGATATTGACCTATGATTTCCTTTCTTACAAAGTCTTTATCTGTTTTTAAAGTCAGGATAATGCTGACTTTTTAAAAAGAGGTTGGATGTGTTCTCTCCTCATTAATTTTTTGGAATAGTTTAAGAAGGATAGGTGTTAGTTTCTTTGAATGTTTGGTTAAATTTGCCTCTGAACCCATCAGTCCAGGGCTTACTTTTTTTCCCCACCTTGAAGGCTTTTTTATTATTGCTTCAGTTTCATTAGTCATAATCAGTCTATTCCGGTTTTGTGAGTCTTCCTGACTTTGTTTTGGAAGATTGTGTATTTCCAGGAATTTATCCATTTTTGTCCACGATGTATGTTGAACATGTGGTCCATCTTTGATAATGTCCCATGTGCACTTGAGAAGATTGTATATTCTGTGGCTTTGGGATATATTATACCATAAATATAATCTAAACCCATGTGATGTAGTGTTGTGTAAGGTTGATAATTCCTTGTTGATTTTTTGTCTGGAATATTTGTCCATTGATGAGAGTGGACTGTTCAAATCCATCACTATGACTGTATTGCTATTGATCTCTTTCCTAAGTTCACCAATATTTTCTTTATATATTTAGGTATTCATATATTGGGTGCATACATGTTTATAAAAGTCATATCATCTTGTTAGATTGATCCTTTTAGTATTATGTAGTGACCTCCTTTGTCTCTTGTTATGGCCTTTATTTTGAAATCTATTTTATTAGATATAAGTATTGCTACCACAGCTTTTTTTTTCCTTTCCATTTGCATACAATGTTTTCTTACATCTCTTTCCTTTCTGCTTGTGTGACTCTTTTGTTCTGAGGTGGGTCTCATAGATAGAACATGTAGGGGTCATGTTTTCTTATCCATTCAGATATCTTATGTCTTTTTATTGAAATATTTATTCCATTTGCATTTAAGGCCATTATTGATAGGTACTTAGTTATTGCCCTTTTTTCCTTTATAGTTATGTTCTTCTCTACATATATTTCTTCTTCTTAAAATAGTCCCTTTAACATTTCTCGCAATGCTAGTTCAGTGGTAGTGAACCACTTTAGGGTTTTTTTTTTTTAATTCTCTGGGAAGCTCTTCATTTTATCTTCAGATTTAAATGATAGTCTTGCTAGGTAGAATATTCTTGGTTGCAAGTCCTTACTTTTCATCACTTTGAATACTTGCCAATCCCTTCTAGCCTGAAGTATTTCTGTTGAGAAATCAGCTGACAGCCTTATGGGAACTCCCCGTTAGGTAACTGTCTCTTTCTTGCAATCTTTATGACTCTTCCTTTGTCTTTAGCATTTCCCATTTTAATTATGCTGTCTTGGTGTGGGTCTCTTGGTGCATCTCGCATGTCTCCTAAACTATTGTGTGATCTTTTCCTTCACCAGGTTAGGTGTTTTTCTGCCAGTATTTCTTCAAATGGGTTTTTTATCCTTTGCTCACTCTTTTCCCCTCTTGTAACCCTATGAATCAGATAGTTATGCCTGATATTATTTCAGAGGTTTATGAGAATTCCTCATTTCTTTTAATTGTTTTCTTTTTGATGTTCTGCTTGGATGCTCACTTTTGTCCTCTAATTCAC
>PVKM010041263.1:0-13194 GCA_004027735.1 Carollia perspicillata
GGGTTCGTGTATGTGCTAGGACCCTGTGGGTCTCTCCAGCAAACTCTCCTGTGAGGCTGGGGGTTTCTCCTGCTGCCTCAACCTCCACAGAGTTTTACAGCCAGAGGTTTTGAGGCTTTAGTTTCCTGTGCTGGAACCCTGGGCTGCAGTCTGTCTTGGTCCTCCGTTGTTCCTCCCAGGTTATCCACATGCAAATGTGAGGCTGCCTGATCTGTCAGCTGCCAGCTTGCATACCCAGTCCACCGCCTTGCTGTGAGTCCTCTCCACCCCGCTGCCCCTCTCCACCCCTGCTACTGGTCTGGATGAATGTTTCTTCTTTAACTCCTTGGTTGTCAGGCTTCCATACGGTTTGATTTTCTGGCAGTTCCGGTTGTATTTTGTTTTTAAATTTGTTGTTCTTGGTTCCGGCCAAGATGGAGGCGTAGATGGAAACACTGCACCTCCTCTCACAACCAAGATTAAGGACAACAAATATTTATAAACAATAACACAACCAGAACACAGAAAATTGAAATACGGAAGTCGACAACCATTCAACCCAACCGGTAAGAGGGGTGGAGTCGGCAGGTGGCGGAGAGAGAAAGCCGCAGGAAAACATGGTGGCTGCCAGGCTCGGGAGTGCCAGGCGGCCGTAGGTGGCGTGGAGCTTGCAGACCTCAGTCGTGGGGAGGAGACGAGCAGAGCACGCAGGGCACACAGGGCAGTTGGCCAACTGTGGACACATATTCGCGTGCAGATAAACTAGGCAAGAGCGCGCAGTGAGACGGACCGCACAGCCCAGGGCGCCAGCAACGGGAAATAAAGCCTAAAGGCACCTATTGGAAAGGTGCCGGGAGAGGCTCCCAGCCTCACAGGAGAGGTAGCCGAGGAGACCTGCAGGGTCCCGGAGTGTGCATAGGCCCTCCCACCTGGGAACCAGCGCCAGAGGGGGGCCCAGTTTGCTTGTGGGAGGCAGCAGAGGGGATGCAAACTCCAGTTAGCACGTTCGGGCGCCATTGTTCCCTCTTCGACCCCGCCCCCACAGACAGCGTCACAACTTGGCGACTAGGCTGCCCCGCCCTGGTGAACACCTACGGCTCCACCCCTCATGCGCAACAGGCGCCACCTGACCAAAAATGACTCAAACAGAAAAAAAGCTCAGAGTCCCAGAGCCGACCTGAGCTTTTAAGCAAGCAAGAAATAGCCGACCTAACAGATGCACAGTTCAAAGCACTACTAATCAGGATGCTCACAGAATTGGTTGATTTTGGTCGCAAATTAGATGAAAAAATGAAGGCGTTCATAAGTGAAATGATGGAAAATGCACAGGGAACCAGTAGTGCTGGGAAGAAAACTGAGTCTCAAATCAATGGAGTGGACCAGAAGGAAGAAACAAACAGCCAAGCAGAAAAGAATGAAGAAACAAGAATTCAAAAAAATGAGGAGAGGCTTAGGAACCTCCAGGACATCTTTAAACGTTCCAACATCTGAATTATAGGGGTACCAGAAGGGGAAGAGGAAGAGCAACAAATGGAAAACTTATTTGAACAAATAGTAAAGCACTTCCCCAATCTGGCAAAGGAAATAGACTTCCAGGAAGTCCAGGAAGCTCAGAGAGTCCCAAAGAAGGTGGACCCAAGGAGGAACACACCAAGGCACATCATAATTACATTAGCCAAGATTAAAATGAAGGAGAGAATTCTAGAAACAGCAAGAGATAAGGGGACGGTTACCTACAAAGGAGTTCCCATCAGACTGTCAGCTGATTTCTCAAAAGAGACCTTACAGGCAAGAAGGGGCTGGAAAGAAGTATTCCAAGTCATGAAACACAAGGACCTACATCCAAGACTGCTCTATCCAGCAAAACTTTCATTCAGAATAGAAGGGCAGATAAAGTGCTTCTCAGCTAAGGTCAAGTTCAAGGAGTTCATCATCACCAAGCCCTTACTATATGAAATGTTAAAGGGACTTATCTAAGAAAAAGAAGATAAAAAATATGAACAGTGAAAGGACAGCAAACTCAAGGAGTCCAAAATCCTGTTTCTTTACATGACTCCAGGACTGACAGGGCCTTCAGGGGGAAATAACAGGACGATACTCTCTTCCCATCCATTCTTTTGAGGCCCTGAGAAACAGTGTAAAGACTCTGCCCTTCGAAGAACCTGTGGAAAGCCCAGCCCAGAGCAGATGGTTTTCCCATACAAGACGGGCTGCAGGATGCTTTACACACCCTGCTCTGGGATAAGGCAATACCACCTAGGAGGGTGCACCCCTTCTTTACACAGAGCTTAGTGTGGCTTTTCAAAAGGTGACCTGCGGAAGCGGGTGGAAACAGTCCATTCTACAGTGTTCTGCAAAAAAAGAGAGCTGCATGTCCTCACCTGCAGAAATCCACTTAGGTATCAAATGTTCCCCTTTGTCACACCCAGAGCAGGGCAAGGAGTTTCCGAACGAGGCTGTGCTGTGGACCCACTGCACCAACGCACTCAGGCAGTGAGTGTTCCTTTTGCAGCCTCCCCACCCCCACTCCCACCTAATAAAGGTGAAAGACCTTGAACATCCGTCTTGCCAAAAAGGTAACAAAGCCTTCCATCATGTTCCACTTTCACACCTAGTATTTTCAGCAAATCCAGTGCATATCTTCAACCGAGTGCATAAACAATCATATGCCAATGCTCATAAAACAGGCCCATGGTCACTCCTTCCTCTAATGCAGAGAAAAGAGCTCCTCCACCCTAGGCAAAATCTGGTCACATAATGTCTTTGAATTGCCCCAAGTCAACTCCAAGAAATAGGGGAGTAGACAAGAGAAGTATTTCAAATGTACAGAGGAGTGAGTATCTTTCACAGAGGCAGCCCAGAGCACAGAAAGTTGATCTTAAGCAACAAGAGAAAATATTTTATTATTTTGTGCACATCCACAACCACAGAGTAGAGCGAATGAAACTGCACCAGCCCCCGAAGGTCCCAGTCTCCTCCTGACTCCCGGTCTTTTTGCCTTCTGCAGGAGTCCTTGTAAGAGAAAATTTGGACACATAAAAACGGCTGCACACAGAGGAAAGACCATGTGAGGACGCAGAGTAGAGACAGCCATCTCTAAGTGAAGGAGAGAGGCCTCAGCAGAAAACAACCCTGCTGACACCTTGATCTCTGACTTCTGGCCTCCGGGCCTGCAAGACAGTAAATGGCTGCCGTCTGAGAGCCACTGCCACCACTGCCCCGCGCCCCTACCCCCGTATGTGGCACTTTGTTGCAACAGCCCTAGCAATAATAACATAGTTGCTACAGTGCCAGTCTCTAGGCAGCCTTTGAAAAACCGTCAAATGAACATATCTTACCGAAAACTCTCAGCACTTCAGGAACAAGGTACTGCTATTAGCCCCAGTTTATAATGACCCTGAAGTTCAGAGAGGTTAAGAAACTAGCCCTAGGTCAATCAGCTGGACTTGAAATCAGATGTAGCATGCACCTTTAACTACTTCTGAGCTGCCTCTAAGCCGAACCTTGCTCCCTCTGCCCATCCCTCACCCACTCGGCAGCCACGATATGATCCCCAGAGTGGCCCTGCTACCCAGGTGATCACTGTGCCTTCTTCCCCTGCCTCAGGCCCCTGGCAGATACTTAAGAGAACTCAGGATTTCTATCATGCTTAGTTCTGGAATCTTTTCCTTTCTTCTTCTTCTTCTTTTTTAGATAAACACTACTTTGGTAATTATGAAAAAATTATTCTTAAGAAAAAAGAGTTGAGTTAACACAGTTAAGGAATTCCATCGAATCTTCAGCCTGTGTGCAAATAAATAAGTGATCAAAGGAATATATTTGGAAAGACTATTAAGATTTAAAAAAAAATACAAGTAGCGCTTGCGAGGGTCTCATCACCCATTAAGAGATAAGGGATTTACAGGAGCAGAAATAAGGCCGCCAAGGCCAACCACCCCAGCCAGGCTATCTCCAGAAAATGTGTATTTCTGAAAGCACGTTCCATTTCACCACATTTCAGAAAAACAAAGAGGAGCCCTTGGGGGACAGACGCGCGGCTCTGACGCGACATGCAGCATGTATACTTGCAGCGGCAGAGGAGACAGTCACTCACGGCTAGTCAGCGATGCTCATCTGAAAATTCAGATCTCTACTGACAAACAGACTCAGACGCAGAGCTACCACGAGCCTGCAGCCCAACAAAGCACCAATTTTCATATTTCCTAGGCCTGCCGGGCCCCCAACTTCCTTGTTTAAATGGAAACTGTCAGACAGGATTTTGTGCAAACATGTGCTTTCCTCGGGGGCAAACATTCTGCGTCTACAATTTGTTCTTTCATTTTAAGCTTTTTGTCCAAGATGAGAGACTCAGGTGGGGAGGGCTGTCCGGGGCACCAGAGAACAGAGCAAATACAAAGTTCAGGGACTGAATACCTAGGAGGCAAAATATAGCAGGAGCCCCTTTGCTCAGCGCTGCAGGGTCAATCTCAGAGAAATGAGCTCAAGAGAGTCCACATGGGAGGAGACGGCTCACTCTTCTGCAGCTCCTTCTACAGATGCCCCAGGCTGAGTTAGCACACCTCCCCTCCAGAGGACCTGCAAGGCCCTGGAGAGAGGGACAGGGGACGGAAGAATATGCACCCCCTCCCCACTTTCATCTCTCCCAGCCTTGCTAAGGATATTCGGCATAAACCCACAACAAATGTGGGAGGTAGGAAAGAACTAAGAATTGCAAGAAGTCCTTGCAAGGTGGGGAAGGGACAACAAAACTGTGATGAGACAGGAAAGAATTACCCTATGAAAGCATTAGATGAGGGGGTTAAAAGTACTACTAATATTCACCAGGCAAAGCTGTTAAACAGTTTTAGTTAATGATACTGATTTTTCTACAACCATTTTAAAGGGCTGGCCCTGGCTGGTGTGGCTCACTGGACTGAGTGCTGGCCTGGGAACCAAAGGGTCCCAGGTTCGATTCCCAGTCAGGGCACGTGTCTGGGTTTCAGGCAGGGTCCTCAGTGGGCGGACACACAAGAGGCAACCACACACTGATGTTTCTCTCCCACTCTTTCTTCTTCCCTTCCCCTCTCTCTAAAAATAAATAAATAAAATAAGGACCAGCCACTTTTTCATTTTAAGATCACTCGTTGAAGCCTCTTAAAACAGTCTCAAATCCACCCTTACACCATTAGAGTGTGTCAAGCAAATAAAATTCTGAGGCAAAGACACCTAGGACCATCCCAGACTGTTACTAAGTTACCTTCTTAAGTTTCATGGGCTAAACCTAATTAAACCAAGTCACCTACTATTTACCTAGTTCCTTTGAGGTGTGTGGTCTTTCCTAACGTGTGGTACGTTTGGGTTTGTGTTTGGGGGAGTGGTGTGGAGATTCCCTTGAGATATCTAAGGAAGACCTGCCAAAACGGAAACATTCAAATCTCCTAAAGTCTCACTTTCCTTCAATTTGCATCTCAAGGAGACTTGGTAAAAAGCTAGCCATGCGTAGCTTCTCGGCCTTTTGGCTGAGATCAAGTGTAAAAAACTAGCCATGCGTAAGTGCCACAGCCCACTGGTCACCTCTCGGGCCTAGGCCAAGCAGGGAACCAACAAAGCTTCCTGACACGGGCACTGTAGAAACAGCAGAAAGCTGCCTCCAACAGCAACCGAAATGGAAGAGAAGCAGTCCCTGCAACTCTGCACCCCACATCACCACAAAAAATGGGCTCTGCTTCAGGCCTCCCAGCTCCCTGGGCCCCGTCCAGCCTGGAACGCCTGTCCGTGCAGCCACCTCGCCCATGCTGACGGCCACTCTGTCCTCTGGCTCACCACAAAGGCCACTTGTTTCCCATGAGTGCCCAGAACAGTGGCTCAACCTGTTAGCCCAGTTGGGGGACTGTGATCCTGGTGGATGGGCAATGACAAGGGCTACCTGTGACCTCAGCAGACAATTAGCAAAGCAGTGTTGAGTTACCAAGCTCCGCAGGTCACCTGCCAGGCTGGGGGACTGTGTAGGATTCACCTTTCAGAACCAGGAAGGGGTCAGGCAGGGTCGCTTGCAGGCTATTTCATCCCTTTATGCTAGTATTGTGTCCTCCAACAGCTGGGGACAGAAGAAAAAAGGCAGACCACATGAACAAGTCTAGAACTTGTCACATGAGTAACCTGGCCAGGTCTTGGGGTACAGGGTATGGGAGTTAGCCCTCTGAGGAAGGTACGTGTGGGGACACAGTTCAGTGGGCACTTGATGGGGAGGGGCACTACTGGCCCCCAGTGGGTGGAGGTGGCAAAGACAAAGAACATCTTCAAAGCGCAGGAATATCTAAAACCCAAGGACACCCACTGAGCCAGGCTGTAAGTCAGTTCCATCTCTCCGAGCTGTTTTAACCATGCCTGAGCCACCACATTCAGCATAAAACCACAACAAATGTGGGAAGCATGAAAGTACCAAGAGTTGCAAAAATATAAAAATAAAAAGTCTGGAGAACAGACTCCTGCCTTTACATGCCCAAAGACCGATGACGGGAAAATGGGGAAACTTAGAAACAGCTTAGGGTGAAAACACACCAAGAGCTAGCAAGGCAGGCAGGACTTACTGGCGAGCTGAGAGAAGAGGGTACCCCACCACTGCTGTCTCTGGGCTGCAGCGGGATGGCCACCCCCCTGGACTCAGAATGTCTTCAGCTTTGGGAATTCTCGACTATGCAACCCACTCAGATGCCTATGTCCACCTGACCTACGTCCACACCTTCTCATACGTGTCCCTTCTCTCTATTGCCACCATCCCAGTAACACCTCTCGCAGCTCAACTGTTTCGTCTACTTCCCAATCCTGCTCGGGTCTGTAGGGTACCAGCACAGCCACCTGCCACCATGGGCAAAGTACAGAATGCCTCTCTGCACCTCCACTTCCTCACCTACAATGGCTCAGAAGATTAAGTGAATAGCAAATGTCAAGTATCTAAACCTCAGTCCTTCCAGCTACTGGGATGTCAACAAGCCCTACCTCCTGAGAGTGTCCCCCAGAGCCCAGCTCTATGCCATCTCCAAGTGCCTAGAAGTCCCCGTCTACACAGTAAAGCCTACCTAGAGGCTGGCATTCAAGGGTCTTTAAGACTCAAGGGCTGGACCTAGCCCGTCTGCACCCTCCCTCTTCTTCCTGCCCCCCACAGGCCTCCGGCCACACCGAAGGGCCTCATACTCACCTCTCCCTGTCCACTTGTTCCCACCTCCACCATCACCACCACCTCTACCTAGTCATCCCTCCAGCCCCAGTGGTAAATGGAACCTCTCTAAGTAGTTTCCCAGACCCCTCCACCAGGAAATGGCCTGTTACTATCACCCTGCCTGTTATTCCCTGTGGTTCTAACTGATGTCTTCCAGGCCAGGCATCACCTATGCGATGAGACCAGGGCTGGCATCCTGAACACACCAGCTGTGCAGTTTCACAAGGCCCCGCACCTGGCTTCACACTCTGCTGTTGCCACCTAAAAATTCTTAATGACTTATGAGCAAGGGGCCCCACATTTTCACTTTGCAGTGGGCCAAAAGTTCCATATTCAGTTTCGCTGAGGACTTCTCAAGAAAGAGGCTTTGGTTTATCTCTGTATTGCCCACAGCTCACAGTAGTGCCTGTTACATAGTAGGGATTCAATGCAGGAGAAAAGGAGGTGAAGGTCCAGGTGTTTCGGCTCTATGTGGGCAGTGAATAAAGGTCCCTGCCACCTCCAGCCACTTACCTATCTCCCTCCCTCCCACACACATGCACAGATGCAGAGCAGAGAGCAGCAATTCACTGCAGGTCATTTCCTAAACCCACATTCCCCTCTGTTCCCCAAAACACCTCACTCCACAGGACACCAAGAAAAAGGCCCTTGGACACTAATGAAAAGGCAGCACCTCCAGTGCTTCAAGTTAATGACACACTGGTTGCTGGAAAGCTCGCCCTCTGCAGAGCTTTAGAACGTAGGAACTCCGACTCAGAGGTCATCCCAGCTGGGCTGCTTGCTGGCTGGACAACCTCAACCAAGTCTCCTAGTATGAGGCCTGGAAAGGGAGAGCCCTCAGGGGACAGAGCCCTCTCCGGCCTTCCCGTCCCCTGCCCCTCCTTCAGACCCGCTCCTAGCCCTGACCCGACCTGCAGCCTGCCTCAAGCAACTCCGGCTCACAGTGACTCCTACTCTGCTCTCATAGCCCACATTTGTGGTGCCTACAAGGCCCAGACTCAGGAGGACAGATACACCCACAGGGCAGACACAGCCTTAGGAACCAGGGACGGCAGCCACTTCCCTGGGACACCTTGCTAATGGGGTCACACCCAACCCTGGCTCAGACCTGCAGTAGCACATCTGACACATGCCCTCAATCTCTCACTACCCCGTGACCCATAAGCAACCTGCTGGTCTGGCACAGAGCCATAAGCCAAACCGATGTGCATGAAAAACACTCCCTGGCCACACAAAACAAACGTATCTGGCCCATCAGAGGAGTAATTGTTTGTGAAGAGACAAATATATAGAACACAGTAGACTCTTCCATCTCCATCTGACTTGGAAGCCCTTTCAACATAAAATCTTGGTTGACACCAGGTGTGTTTTAACCCTCAACACCACACTGTCTTCATAAAGAGTCACAAAATGTAAAAGAGGGACCCCAAAATCAAAGCAATCCAGAGCACTCATTGACAGAGAGGGAAACTGAGGTTCCAGCAGGTCAAGACCGTCAACCTTTGGGCTCCTCAAGCCCCACCGCACTCCACTTGGACACTACGCCTGTGCACTGTAGGAGCACTGACTGTTTACAAGCTGCAGTCCCCCACCAAACTGTGAGTCCCCTGACACCAGAGCATCACTCCTTTAATTTCTGCAGCTCAAGCATCTCTTACAGGGTCAGGCACCACAGGTGCCCAATAAACAACTGTTGAACAAACAAATGACCCACAGAAGCATCCCAAAGCCACACAGTCAGGGGCAAACAAAGCTGACTCTGGAGGCCTGGCTTCCTGTGTCCCCTGCTTTCTGCTCTCTTCTTGGACTGAATGCGGCAGGTGCTGGATGACTGAGGGAAGGAACAAAACCTCAGAATGGCAAGACCAGTAAGCTGCAGGGTTTGGGCACTGGGAGCCAGACCTGTCTCCAGCCCTGCCTCTCACACTGGCATGTGGCCCACTGTCACCACACGAGCAGTCTCTCTTAACCTTGGTTTCTTCCATTCTTACCTTGCCTACCTGCCCGTGTCAGAGCAAGGAGGGATAAAAAGAATATGCAGGTGCACTGAAGACAACATGAGTGGAACTGAACTCCCCAATTACTCTGCCTCTTCCTCATCCACCAGCTCCCTGGTGAACAGGGAGAACAGACATCATCAGCCCCACTGCACAGATGGGAAAACAAGGTCCCAGAGGCCACGCCAGTGCCTGCAGTGCCCCTGGACACCCTGGTGCTCGCTCCTGCTCCAACAACTGACTCAGGCCTTGGGGGGTGGAGAAGGGTTCCAGGAGTGCCTATCCCCCAGATAGCAACACCTGCCAATCCCATGTCCCTCTGGGCAGCAATCATGGCTGTGACCTGCCAAGTCTATAGCCAATTGCTGGATGCCACAGGGAAGCACTAGCTGTGAATGGTCCCATGTCTTGGGGCAGAAGGACAGGAGTCCAAGGAAGCTCAAATAGCCAAGTAAAAAATAACCATACCCTATGGTCTAGAAGTCAACAGAGACACCATTGCCTGGTTTTCCAATTCTCCTGGAGTAAACGTTATTGACAGCAGATGGGGGGAGGAGGCAGGCAGCTTTAGACCCCAGTTGCTCCTCAGACCGAAGCTGGAGACGGGCCCTCCTCCACTCCCCACTGTCTCCTCTTCCTAATCTAGCCATCTTGGGTCCTTCCCACAGACGGGTGACCTCTATCCCTCAGCACCCACAGCAAGTAGACAAACCTCTGTGTCTAAACCCCAGGCCACACTGCCTAAAGGCTTTCACACAGGGAGCTGCGGGGTGGAAGATGGTGCAAACTGCCATGTCTACTGTAGCCACTGCAAGGTGGTTAGGGTCTCTACCACCCACTTAGAATCTGAATCCTAGCCTCTGTGTGTATAAGGGCATGTGTGCACACATGAAAACTGTCAGGTAACTGCAGGGGTGGTCAGTATCCTGGAGGGGTTACCTGCCTGCTGGGAAGCCCAGCTCCGTGCATGTTCTGTGTGACTAGGCCACCTTCCTTAATCTCTCTGTGCCTCATTCTCCTCATCGCTAAAACAGGGATAATAAAAGTACACACCTCCCAAGGTTTTTGTGAGGCCAAAGTGCGATAACATTTGGCACAATGCTTGGCAAACCATAAAAGCTCCCTTTTCCCCCAGCACAATGTGAACAGAGCTGCCTCTGGGATTTTGTGCACTTTTCTTCTTCCTTCTTCATTAATTAAACTTTCTACATGAATGTGCATGCTTTATTATCAGCAAAGAATAAAGCTTTATGTTTATTTTTTTAAGATGGTGCAGGAAGAACAATTCAGAATCCCAAGGAACCCTTTCCTCCAAGCACACAACGCTGAACCAGGCCTGGAATCGCTGGTGTGTTTTCAGGAACCCCCTCAGGGCAGGCGGCGCTAACGCCCAGGGCAGCCCCAGCCTTTTCGGGCCTGACCCCCATTACACCTCGTCTCCACTCCTGCCCATCCAGTAGGACTCGACTAGAGCCTGGTCTCCTCTGCCTCCTCTGAGACGACCTCCCTGAGGGCCCACACGCCCACCTTCCTCCTTGGGAACACCATTTTTCCTGACCCCTGCCCTCCCGTCTGGTCCGTGCCCACCCAGGGCAAGCCCGTCTTGCACCACTGTCTGCCGGGTTCAGGCATGAAAAGTTTACCAACACCACGACAGACGGTCCTGAGGGCAAGGCCACCTCCTTCCTCTGCGATTTCAAGGCACTCGCCCCTATTCTCTTCTTGGATCCTCACTATACACAACCCTACGAGGGGAGGAGAGATTCAGGGAAGAGGAGAGGTGAGCCAGTCTCACAACTGGACTTAAAGCCAGCCTGACCAATTCCAATCAAGGACTCATTTCCCACACTGTTTCCCCAAAGGAGGCACAGAACAGGCCCTCAGCTAACAGGCCCCAGGGCCAACTACGCGCGGCAACTGCACTGGCCAAGGCGGCACCGCTCTCTCTGCTCGCTCCCATCCACCTCCCGTTCATTTCTCCAATCCCTCCTCCTCCTTCCCTAGGAGATCCCTCCCCCCCCCGCTGGGCTTTGGTCCTCAGTGGCCCCACAGCCATCATCGGCCCTTCTGAGGGTGTCCATAGCTAAGGAAGCCAGTGACCCCACACTAAAAGGAGGGAGGGGAGGGGAGGAGTTTGAGCTTTGTAGAAGATACTACCGGTTTTTCTCTGTTTTATGTCAAATGACCTCTAACACTCCAGGCAACGGAATATTGGAGCCCTGTGCACTTAAAAGAATTTAGCAGAACAGTTTAAAATGTCCAGACTTGGAGGTGTCAGATTTCATAAACGGAAGAAATTCAGAACACATATGCAAACCACAACCCTGGGACACTGGAAAAGTCTCTTAACTGTTCAGACCACAGATTCTACGAAGAGAACAGATTTCCCAGGCCCCTCCCAAGTTTCAAGAAGTCTAAGATTTTCTGAGGGATATCTAGCAGCACAGCACATACGCTGTGGCTGTGTAATAACAATGGGGGCTAACAAAGATAGGTCAATCACCGATAGTCAAGTTTATAATCCATGTCTTTTAATAACATCAGCATAATAACCAAACACATGTTTATGAGCGCTCAGGTTTTTAAAAGCCTACAAAAGAAAAGTCTAGGACAATGAAAGAGACTTAAAATGGACTGCAGAGCTGATGACGGCATGGCATCAGCACTGAATTCCTTGGTGTGATAGCGGCGGTGTGATAAGTAGGAGCACCGTCTGGCTCACGGAATGTGACGCGCACTTCAGTCTTCGGGGTGAAGTGCCCTAAGGCATCCTTTTTTCTAAAGGAATCGGGAAAAAAATTGTACGTGAACATATACGGAGAGAGTGACAGAATGAAGCAGCAAATGTGCAGGCTGTTGCCCGGTGGTGAACGCAGGTGAAGACAATGCACATATCTACTGTACTATGCTTCCAACTTTTCTGTGGACCTGAAAATTGACAAAACAAAGTAGCACAGTAAACACAGCACTGTTAGAAATTTGTTCAAAACAGAAAAATATTTTTAAAAATTAAATGGCTCATAATCCCATTGCCTAGATCATTCTTTTAACTTATTTTATATTATTTTTTACAGGGAGAGAGAAAAAGGGAGAGAGGGAGAGGAAAAAGAGAGAGATAAACAATGATTTGTTGTTTCACTTATTTATGCATTTATTGGCTGATTCCTGTATGTGTCCTGACCAGGCATCGAACCTGCAACCTTGGTGTATTAAAATGGGATGACACTCTAACGAACTGAGCTACCCGGCCAGGGCCTAGATAATTCTTTTAAATTATTGTGAGATTAACTGTGAATTTAAAAATCCGTGAGCCCTGGCTAGTGTCACTCAGTGGATTGAGTGCCGGCCTGCGAACTGAAGGGTCACCAATTCGATTGCCAGTCCCCAGCACAGGCCTGGGTTGCGGGCCTGGTCCCCATCTGGGGGCATGCAAGAGGCAACCAATTGATGTATCTCTCGTACATCAATGTTTCTCTCCCTCTCTTTCTCCCTCTCTCTAAAAATAAATAAGATTTTTTTCCAACAAATAAATAAAATAAAAATAGGTGAGGGCCCTGGCTGGTATGGCTCAGTGGGTTGAGTGCTGGCCTGTGAACCAAAAGGTCTCTGGTTTGATTCCCAGTCAGCGCGCATGCCTGGGTCTTCTTCTCTCTCTCTCTAAAAAAAATAAACTCTTTTTAAAAAATTTTATTTATTTATCTTTAGAGGGGAATGGAAGGAGACAGGGAGAGAAACATCAGTGTATGGTTGCCTTTCATGCGTCCCCTGTTGGGAACTGGCCTGCAACTCAGGCATGTGCCCTGACTGGGAATCGAACCACGATCCTTTGGTTCACAGGCCCGCACTCAATCCACTGAGCTACACCAGCCAGAACAAAAATAAACTCTCTTAAAAAAATAAAAATAAAAATAGACGAGTAATGGGAGGGAGGGGACTTGGCTGGAAAGGCGAAGAGATTAAGAAGTACAGACTGGTTGTTACAAAATAGTCAGGAGGATGTGAAGTACAGCATAGGGAGTA
>PVKM010041264.1:0-13200 GCA_004027735.1 Carollia perspicillata
CATACTGCTTGAGTCTTTTACCTCCATTTCTCCCTCTTGTGTCTTTCCTCCCAGGTAGTTAAACTGAGACAGAGTGTGTGGTGAGATAAACAAAAATATCTATAGGGACTTTCATGGACATAGTAAGATCAACCCCTAGTGGATTTATAGCTTAGAACCAGCAGAAGACCAGGTCAGTCAAATATGGTGGTTAATTTCACCTTATAGTATCCCCTGGCCTCATTATACACTTATTAGAATACATTAGCATTCTAAATGAACCACCCCTACCTGCCCTATTCAGAAACAGAAAGCCCATATAAAGACAGAAAATGGCCATGGGGGCTCTTCTGAGAAGTCTTTATCACTTTCCTCAGAAAGATCCTGAATATTCCTCCCCATTATTGAATACCCTACCCTTCATTAAATTAGTGTAAATAAGAGAAGTAAATCCCACTGGGGAGGGGCTGCTCTGTCTGTGGAGTAGCCACTCTTTTTCTCACTGCTCCACTAATAAACTCTCTTTCACTTTAAATTCTTCTGGCTCATCTTTGAATTCTTTCCTGCACAAAGCCAAGTACCCACAGTGGGTCTTGGACCCTTGGATCCACAAACCACCACAACACCTGTATCAAAACCCCTCAACTAGATTCTAATGAACAAAATAAACTAATGAGCAAAATAGAACCAGAGACATGGAAACATGGAGCAGACTGACAGTGGCCAGAGGGGAGGAGGAAGGAGGATACTGGAAAGAAGGGGAAGGGACTAGTCAAAGAACATGTATGAATGACCCATAGACATGGACAACTGTGTGAGGGATAACTGTGGGAGCAAGGAGGTAGGGCAGGGAGTGAAGGAAGGCAAAAGGGGACAAATTTGGACAACTGTAATAGAATTGTTGCTGGGAGAGAATTGTAATAGAATTGTTGCTGGGTTCTTCTTACCAATGCCGTACAAAATTACTGATCAGCAAATCCATTAGTGTGCAAGCAGATTTCATTGGTGATATGTTCACATGAAAGAGAATGGGCCTTGTTGAGGTTGGGGGTCAGGGGAGGTGGAGACATAGGTTCAGGGCAAAGCAGGGGAAGGATGGCCAAAGGCCAGGGTGGCAAGCACCTGGGTGGCCAGAGGCTAGGTGGCCAGAGATTCAAGAGCGCCAAGCCCCTGAGTCCTTTGTTCTAAGGACTTATATAGCTGGTGGGATGGGGTGAAGAAGCTACATATTGATTGACAGGTAAAGGTGATGCCAGCTTTCATGGGGAGCAGGATGTGAATACCAAAAAGTGATAATGGGCTTTTTCCTTCGGGGACTATGGGCCCTTTGTGGCCTTTCAGGCCTTGGGATGAAAGCACAGTTTCAAAGGCTTTCTTTCCCAGATAGTGGAGACCATACCTAGAATTTCAAGGGCTTCCCTCCTCCCTGCCTTTATTTCCCTTCTGGCTGCTCATTCTACAGTAACAGAGTAACAATAAAAACAAGTAGATTAATGATACTTTTTATTTTTATTTAACCATTCTGAAGATGTCACCAAGATGGTGACATGGGGGCTCCAGAATTTACTTCCTTTAATGGATGCACACAAACACACGTAGATCAATTTCCTCAGAGAAACTTGGAACTAGTGGTTCCTACACAACAGGGGACTGAGAAAATACCAATATCAAAATGTGTAGGAAAGGCTAACATGCACTCTCATCATAAACCCCACCCTTGCCACAGAGCCTTTCCATTGGAAGGACCCCCAGCTTTCATTTTTTTAAAGATTTTTATTTATTTATAGTTAGAAGAGGAGAGAGGGAAGAAGGAGAAAGAGAGGGAAAGAAACATCAATGTGTGAGAGAAATATCAATTGGTTGCCTCTCTCACACCCATAACCATGTCCTATCCTGTAACCCAAGCATGAGCCCTGACTGGCAATCGAACCGGCAACCTTTTAGTTTTCAGAAAAATACCCAAACCACTGAACCACAACAGTCAGCGCAGGACCAAAAACTTTTAGCTTCTCCCTGAGACACAAGAGATTTGGACCACACATCCAGTGCCCCAACTGTTAAGTACCCTGAGGAATGGCCCCAAATCACCTAGCTCTTAGAGCTAATGGAGCTTGTGTTCACAAGTCCCACCTGACTTTAGCAAACAAAGAAGTTAACAGACACATGAGCACTCTTCATGGCTATCCCCACCAGGCTCAGTGCAGAAGAAGCAGACAAAAATTCCCTCTCTCTGTTTCCCTAAAAGAGGTTTGTTGAATAGTCACCAGCTGCTGCCTGAGGGTCTGGCTGTTAATTAGCCCACTTCTAGAAGGTGACGGAGATCCTCCCTAGAGCCCAAAAGAGCAGGTCGTTCCCCCCACCTTCTTCCTCTGGCTCACTTTCTCAGTAAAACCAAGTCACAAGCTCCATCCTAGAAGAAAGGAGCTTGTCTACACATTTAGCACCTCAACTTTTATAGCTGCCACCTGAGGGATTGGCCCTCATATCACCTAGCTCTGATAGCCAACGAGACTTGCATTCACAAGTCCTAAAGGACCATAGCAAACAAAGAAGCAGTTGTTAAAGGATACTGCCAACGGCTATTTGCCCTAGGCTAAGCATAGAGAGAACAGGCAAAAACACCCACCTCCTAGTTTTTTCCTGGAGTGGTTGGACTGCGGTGTACTCTCCCAGCTGCTTCCGGCATGGCAGTGGGTACTTTCCGTGCTCTCTCCCTCTGCTTACTCCAGCAATAAATCCCAGTCTCCAGTTTCTCCTTGGAAGGAGCTTGTTCCTATGCTTAGTCCCTCAGCTTTGGCAGCCGTCACCTGAGGAAGAGGCCCTCAAATTACCAAACGCTAATAGGCAACAGAACTCAGTAGTCATGAGTCCCACAGGACCATATTAATTAAACAAACAAAAAACAACAGTTTTCTAACAGGTTTGCAAGCACTTCCTACAGATATCCCCCCTGGAGGAAGCAGAGGAAGCAGGCAAAAAAGCCCATCTCCCAGTTTATCTCTGGAAGGGATTTGACTGTATACATTCCCAGCTTGTTCCCTGAGGTCCTGGCTTCTAATCAGCCTGCACATGGAAGCTGACAAGGATCCTCCCAGAAGAGAGCTGATGGTCACTCCAATCTTTCTTACTAACTCCAATGATAAAACCAAGTTTCTCCCTGCAAGAAGCTTGTCCACACATTTAGCACTCAACTGTTAGAGCTGCCACCCCAGGGACTGACTCCCAAATAACCAAGCTCTGGGAGCTAACAGGACTTGGAATTTACAAATCACCCTGGGACCACACAAAGTGAACAGGCAGTGCTTTCAGCCTCACCAGCACATGAGCAGCTAATCCCTATGGCTCAGCACAAATAATCAAAAGCAGCCAGCTTCTCCTATCTCCCTAATAGGAAGTAGAGTACATATGTAACATTTTGACTTTCCCAGCTGCCACCTAAAGGTTGGGCTTCCAATTAGCCTGCATCAGAAAGCTGGAAGGAGAGGAAATTAGTAATCCTCTAGAAGCAAAATCAATATACAAAAATCAGTTGAATTTCTATATACTAACAGCTAATTGTTAAAAAGAAAAATTAAGAAAACAATCCATTTACAATAGTATCTACAACAATAAATTGGAATAGATTTGACTAAGAAGATGAAAGATCTGTACATGGAAAACTATAGAGTACTGATGAAAGAAATTGAAGAAAAGAGAAATAAATTGAAAGATATTCCAGGTTCACGGATTGTAAGAATTAATATTATTAAAATATTGGGCTCGTACTGCCCAAAGTGATCTACTGATTTAATGCAATCTCAATAAAAACTCCAATGGCATTTTTCACAAAAACAAAAAAATCCAAAAATTTGTACGGAACCACAGATGCTCCTTAATAGCCAAAAAATACTGAGAAATAAGAACAAAACTAAAGACATCACATTTCTGATGTTGTATGATGTTACAAAGCTATATAATCAAAATGGTGTATAATAAAAACAGACACATAGGTCAGTAGAAGAGAATCAAGAGCCCAGAAAAATGCCCATGCTTATTTGGTTAGTTGCTGACAAAGCAGCCAAGAATATACAATAAAGAAAGAATAGTGTTGGGAAATCCAGATATCCACATGCAAAAAAATAAATTAATAAAACTGAAGGCCTATCTTACCCCATTCACAAATCAACTCAAAATAGATTTAACACTTGAACAAAAGACCTGAAACCATAAAACTCTTAGAAGAAAATAGGTGATAATCTGCTTGATATCAGTCTTGGCGATATTATTCTTTCCATTTGACACCAAAAGCAAAGTCAACAACAAAAGCAAAGATTAACAAGTAGGACTATTCAAACCAATCAACAAACTGAAAGGAATGAGAGAAAATATTTGCCAACCACATAACCAAAAGGGGTTAAGTTAATATCTGAACTGTACAAAACTTACCATGTGACCATAATTAATGTAATAAATAATATAAAACAAAAATAACAATTTAAAAAAGAAACTCATACAAATCAATATCAAAAATAAATAAATAACCCAATTCATAAATGGGCAAGGTACCTTAATAGACATTTTTCTAAAGAACACATCCAAATGGCCAACAGCTGTATAAAAAGATGTGCAATGTCACTAATTATAAGGGAAATTGCAAATCAGTCAGAAGTACAATGCGATACAACCTCACATCTATTAGTAAGTCTATGATTAAAAACACAAGAGATAACAAATGCTGGCAAGAATGTGGAGTAAAGGGAATCCATGTGCACTGTTGGTGGGAATGTAAACTGAGATAGCCATTATGGAAAACACTATGGACGTTCCTCAAAAAATTACAAAAAAGAAAAACTACCATATGATCTATCAATTCTGCTTCTGGGAAAACAAAAGTCACTATCTCAAAAAAATGTCTTTACTCCCTTTTTCACTGAAGCATTATTCACAATAGCCAAGGCAAGAAAACAATCTAAGTATCTGTCAACAAATGAATTGAGTAAAGAAAATGTGGTGTTCGTCTGCAATGGAATATTATTTGACCTTAAAAAGGAAAAAATCCTGCAATATTTTTATAACATGGAGGAACCTAGAAAGCATTATGCTAAATAAAGTAAGTCAGACAGAGAGAGACAAGCACTACATAATATCACTTATATGTCAAATCTCATACTGTAGAACAGTGGTTTGTCCGTGGATGTGGGGCCATTGAGAAAGGTGGATGAAAGAATAAAAACTTTTAGTTACAAAATGAATAACATCTAAGAATCTAATTTAAAACATGATATATAAAAATCTATTGTACAACCAAAATTTGATGAAAGAGTAAAACTTGTGCTCTCCTAAGAAAAAATAAAGTAAATATGTGAGGTGATGAATGTGTTAATTAACCCGATTGTGGAAATCCTTTCACAATATATACATACGTCAGATTGCCACATTGTATACTTTAAATGTATTACAATTTTATTTGTTAATAAATGAACAAAACTATCTTCCTGGTAACTCAAAAGATATGAATTCCTTCCCTGCTCTAATCAGTGATTTTACATCAAACCGTTGCTCCGGATTTTATTTAAAAGAATCCATTAGCATATTATGTTATTTTTAAGATAAATGGATCTCTTTAAATCCAATAAACAAGGCACACTGACTTCCATCTTCTTGTGTTTTAACAAGTAAATGAAGTCAATTGCAGACTGTGTAGTGTCCATTTTATGGGGTGACCTCATGACAGGTTGACCAAATATACTAGGGTATCTGGTTCACTCACTGGGTAGATGTCACCGGCGTCCTATCTGTTTTTCTATCCTGTAATCCTGTCTATCCTAGAGGATTATGTTAGGAGAGATATCACCATTAATTGAATTCCTAGCAAAATCCAGACATTTACTCTGATTTTTCCAGCTTAGGTCTCATGCCCACAACTAAACAAGAGGAATGAAATGTGATGCTTAGTTTAACATCAGCTTCCCCCAAACATCATGGTTGTGAAAACCAGTATTAAAAAAAGAGGAAACAATTGGATGCTAGGGAAACAATCAAATAATGTCTGCTACTCGAATATTTCCTAAATATAGGCTATAAGCATCTTGAGAGCAGATACTTATCTAATTCACTATCATATTTCCAGACCATATACAGAACACGTAACACTGCAGGCCCTCCAGGGACATCTTACATCATGTAGATACCACGCATGCATGGGTAGATGGATGGATGATGGAATAATAAGGTTTTTATGTCCATCCACGATAAAATGTTTTTCAAAAACCTAGTAAAAAAAACTTGAAAAATCATGTTTCATTATTACAATTAGTTGACCTTCTCTACTACTAGTAGAAAATAATCAAATGACATATTTCCCATAAGAAATTTTAGACATAAGTAAACTTAGAATTAATGTCCCCACTCAGTGGTTTATATAGGTTAATGTTAGCCAAGATCACGGTCCATTATCCTACTTATGCTCTGCCTCATACTGTATAGTCTTTTACTTCATTATCCGTCACATGTCTAACTAAACAAGAGACATAAATCGCACCCTGTGATGAGTTTAGGAATTTCCTCATATGCGTAGTGTTAGAAACCATCCTGCCTTTGTGAAGGAGGAAGGGTCACATCTGAGGAAGATCGATGGTGATTTCTGTTTAATTTTAACTGTCATGAGACGGTGCCATATAGAAATAGGCAATTCCATTTTCATTCGAGGACCAGACTTCAGTTAAAGAACTAGAAAATTGGCAAAACAGATTTCTCTGGGCCACCTTCAGGATCCCAAATATCCTCGAATTACTTTAGAATATTAGGAACCAGAAAAAATGTCTATTTGGTTAATATGATACTCTTTTCTCCTTAACTTCTCATTAAAACTGAAACCATGAACATCATGGTAACCTTATATAAGAAAGAGAATACAGCACTGGATTAGTAGGTAATTGGTTTTAATATCTTGTTTAAGATTTGAGTACCCTGCCTGGATAATAGCAGCTGCAAATTTTAACCTAAAGTAAAATGGACATAATAAAATATTCCTTTTTAGTCCTTTATATACACTTGAAACAGAATATTTAATATTGAAGGGAGTAATTTATAAGCTTATTTCTAAATTCTAACATTGAAGAGTATGTTAGGTCTAGTTCCCACTTCAGGCACCAGTTTGGAAAATTTCTCTGCCCAGGGCAAATGGAAGACACTGCGACGTGGATGTGAGGATGTCACATTCCATGTAAATTATTTTGGCACCCTCACAGTGATAGGAATGTGGGTTTATTTCACACAGTCAACATTTGTGGAAACTGGGTGAACCTGAGAGCCCTAAGGTAGACAGAAAGGTTAGCAAGGAGCTGTACAAGCCCCCAGACAACCTTCAGGTAGACACTTCTCAGGACTCAGGAAGAGGGGGCTACATCCAGGGTTTAAATAGATAGCTGATTAAATTGTTCACCAAGTCCTGAAGTTATGCTCTCTTCCTCACTGGCAAGCTATACCACATTTACGATTCACCTTCATAAGTCACCTGACAAAATCCTATTTACTCTGCAATAATCTATGTTCTATTAACTTAATTTAAACCTTTGCACTTGACCCAGGCCCCCTGTGATACAGAACAATGTAAGAGCTCTGTCTGGATATAGAGACTAGAGAAATACTAACACTTTACTTTGACTCCCAGGGCAGGGGAGACATTAGCTGAGAATAAAAAGATCAAGGTTTAGAAACCCCTTCAGATTCCTGGATCAAAGCCCTACTGGTCAGAACTTGCCTCACCCTAAAATTCAATTTTAGTGCCACTGACTCTGAAATTCACGTAGTTGCTCATTTACTTTTCATCTTTCTACTCAGTGGTTCAGCACCTCTTCCCCCGTATTTTCTTGGCCTTACTTTGTCTCTACATTCACTGAATTGAAAAGTAAACAGCCCATTCCAATGAGCAGAGCGCAAGTGATTTTTATGGCCCTTCAATAATTCAGGGCCCTAAAGCTCACCACCAGTGCAACTTGAGCTCTACTTCTTCCGTCTGGTAGGAGGCAGGTCAAGGGGTTGACCTTATGACTACATGACATTGAAATAATCTCAAAAATATTATTATACCTACGTATTATATATAAGTATAGATATTATTATAAGTAGTATATACTAGTCCTAAGAACAAATGAATGGCTTCCTTATATGTAACTTTTCATTTTATACATGAAAATATTAAATTACAAGATTTCTATATTTAGCAAATACAAAAAACATTAAAATCTATAATACCCATATATTTTAAAAGTCTTAATTTATATTTCTAATTTCTAGAATTATTTCTCTTGATGTTTATGAAAAAATCTTACACAAAAATAAGAATTGCAAGCTGCTAAATGAAATAACAATTTTGAGCCTAAGAAAATATTTAAAATCATTAATTTCATTTGGTTTCTAACACCATGGAAGAGCTTGCCTTAAATGTTTAACCTGAGCCCGAGGAATAATGAAGTCAACTATCCTTATCCTTTTAAGTTTCTGTGTGTGTATGTGTGTGTAGACTAGAAAATATAGACAAGTAAATGAAATAAAGATTCATACACACTTGGAGAAAAACTTAGAGGAATTGATCATATTTTATATATTGAAAGACTAGAACTAATGTTTATGAATGAAAAGCATTATTACTAAATATGTAATCCCTATTCATCTCCCTATACAGTATAACTGAATCAATATAGTTATGCCAAATCCATTGCTTTTTGACTAAAGAAAAAACAGGCTTTTTAAATGAATAGTATCAACATCTTGAAGAACTTCTACAGAGATCTGTTGCATGGCTTAATTTTAATTAAAAAATACAAATGAATAGCATAATTGGAGCAAAGAATCAACATTAATCTTTAAATCAAAAGGATTTATAATGAGATTATAATTAATTACATGCCAAAAATATCTTATTGAATAGGGTGGTGACCTCAGTTACTTTGTTTAATCACTAAACCAATTCAATCTTCAAATAAGAATTTGGATCAGTTCCAAATATACTCAATTAAGATTATCAATTCACTAAGAACAGTGACAATAATCCTCAAAATTAAACTCTTTAAAAACTTTTTTCTTTTTGATTAATGTGTCTTCACCAATTTTTATTAGTACTTAGGTCCTTGAGGAAAACAATCCTTGGCAGTAAGGCCCTGCTGTCACCAACATGTCTGGGTACAAACATTTCCATAAATAATCATGCTGATATTTCTGTTCTCTTACTGAGCACATCAGCTGCCACATTTTAGACCCATTTTCAGCAGACGAAAGTCAAAGAAGGCCATTCTTGTTATCTAAAATACATTCTGGAAAGAAGCAGGCTAACAGAATTTTCTCCTAGGGATTTGGAAAATGTACAATTTTGATATATTTCTATATGCATGACTATATGCTTCTAATTGAAACATCTTTTTTCTCTCAGGTTCCAGAGAAACATCATAGGGTGCTCTAAACA
Organism: Carollia perspicillata; assembly: GCA_004027735.1. NCBI lineage: Eukaryota > Metazoa > Chordata > Mammalia > Chiroptera > Phyllostomidae > Carollia > Carollia perspicillata. The sequence continues at coordinate 9,422 of PVKM010041264.1, forward strand.
GTACTTGTATTGCCAAATGATTGTAATTCATTTCTCTGGATACTTACAGATGATTTACATAGAGATGACTCAAAAACTGAAAATAAGAATGAATCATTCCTGGATTTTATAACTTAAAATGTACTTTACTGATAATGCCATTTTCTACTTATCATTGAGTGACCTTGAAATTATGAGAGAACATTATTTTTTCAAAGGTCTGTTGTTTTCCACATGAAATGACAAGTGCTTCCTTAGCATTCTAATTGCTACAAAATGCTGAGTCAATTATAAAAGTTTCCCAAGCAGCCTTTTCAATGAACTTCAGAAGGAAACTAAAGTAAGTTTTCTCTAAATCAGACTAAAATGAAGTAAACCCTCCTATTTTTCTTAACTTTTATACTTGGAGATATATGTTATATATCTTTGAGACTTTACCTGCTTTTGTAAGTCTTAATTAATATCCTCAACTAGTCAAAAAGTGAGTATTTCTTGAGTTTCCCTCTGTGCACAGCATGCTCACAACATTCATCTTCTCCCCAGAACATTGCCAAACCTTCTCTTTGACTTCAGCTTCAGCCTTGGCATTTGGACCATCAGAGAAGGAAAGGACTATTGACATTCCTGAAGTTGCGCATAATTAATTACAGGTGTTTGATAAGTTACCAACATATCTAATCAGTTTAACAATGTTAGTATTACAAATAAGATGTCATTCAGATTTATTGTCATGCTCTCAAAATATACATAAAAAACATTCTAGAAGTACATTATACTTCTAGAAGTACAGTATACATTCAAATATACATAAAAAACATTCTAGAAGTAACCTGAACAACAACAAAAGAAAACCTGATATGCTTTATATGTTGAAATTCTGTCGCTCAGCTGGAGTACAATTCATTATTGTTATCAAAAGTAATTGCAGCTATGATAATCAGCGATAGATAATAAAAGCTTGAAAACTGGTTAAAATGTAAGAAATTTCCAACAGTTGAATAGAAAATAGACTGATAGCTAAATTAATATTGAAAGAGTTCACTGATTAAATAAATTTAGGAAAAACACATTCATTTGGAGATAAGAAATACTCATAAAAGATAAATAATAATACAGAGTTTATTAATAGAGATTAGAATAAAGCTGTGTCCATCTAAGTTTGATCATAAAATGAGGGTTACTGTGAGAATTATGGAAATAAGGAGTACAATGTAGGAATCAGGACTGACATGATTGTAGTGGTTTCTGGGGAGTGAAGGTCTGGAAGGATGAAGCCAAGAGATCCAGAACAGTTACCAGTGATGTCAGCCTGAGGCGCTGGACTGTGGAGAAGCTGCAGCTTGCATGGAAGTTTGAGAAACCACTATCACTAAGACCACAATGCAAGGGTTTATAAAGTGGTCTGCAAAGCAATCATGTCTGAACATGGCGACTTCTCAAGAACATGGTTTCCACTTAAATTCCTTTCTCCACTCTCAGGCAAATGACTCATTGAGACTCTAACCAAAACCATAGAGCAAAGGGGATTCTGAAAAGTTTGATTCTCAGCCTTAGGTGGTAGAATCTTGGAGTCAAGTGAAGAACCATCCACCATAACCTATCTAATCTTAGTAGAATTACTAATTGTATAAGCAATTAAAATATGAAATCAATTAAACTGGAAGAATTGTATAAAATTAACAGGTTACCTAATTCCAGGAAGCCTTAAACATTTTAAGAAGAAGATGCTCTTGAAAAAATTTCAGTTTATGAGGATAAATTAAAATCAGAATGTAAATTTTGCCACACAGACATTGAACAAAGAGAAAAAAAATCCAAAATAAAGAATATAACTTGAAAAAGAAAAAAGGGAGAAGCATTAAAGAAAAACAGATTCCCCAAATTACATTTCATTATCACTGATAAACCTTTAAAATGATAATAAGAATGTTTTAAGATTTGTTTAGGAAGTCTGACAACTCAAATTAAAGAAACCACATCCATCCAGACTAAGCTGGCGAGGTGGTGCCACATCTGAAACTCCATCAACCTGGCAAATACTGTTTGACCCACCCTGGAGATCCCAGAGACTCTGTCCCACCCAACTATGGGCCCACCCAAGCTGCTTTCCCATATGAATGGCTGGTCTGGGCTCATGCTTTACAAATTCCTAAATCCTCTCAAACAAGCAACAGCTAGCTTCAGTGAGCCCCAGGTCCGTCAACAGTAGCAACCAGCCTGGCTTCACAACTTTGCTTCACCTGGGAATCTCCAAGCCCATCAAAAGTAGCAGTCACCTCAGCTTGCTTTATACCTCAGGCAGGGCAGCAAGAGGCAAAACACGGATGGGGGCTGAACTTAGCCTATACCACCCAGGACACCCCAGGGCCAACACACCCAATGGACAGCTATAGACCATGTCAGAGCACCACCACAGCTGCCCCTGCCCTCTGCCCCTGCACAGCTGATCCTCCATGAATGGCAGAGGTTGGTGGTCAGCAATCACAGCCAGTCCTTGCAGCTTACTGGCCTGGGTAAACCTCTCCCATTGATCTGCCAACACCAACCAAGACTCAACTACAAGAAAGGAAGGTGTACTCAGCCTCCTTGAAACACACATCTCGAGTACCCAGCTTGGATGATAGGGGAGGCTGTGCCACTGGACCCTACAGGACACCTACTACATTAGGCCACACTACCAAGACACAGAGTCAAAGCAGCTCTACCTAATACATAGAAACAAACACAGAGAGGCTGCCAAAATGAGGAGACAAAGAAACATAGCCCAAGTGAAATAACAGATCAAGGCTCCAGAAAAAGAGCTAAACAAAATGGAGATAAGCAATTTATCAGATGCAGAGTTTAACGCACTGTTTATAAGGATGCTCAAGGAACTTAGTGAGGACCTCAGCAGCATTAAATAAATCAAGTCAGAAATAAAGGATACACTAATTTAAATAAAAGACAATTTACATGGAAACAACAGTACAGTGGATGAAGCCAAGAATCAAATCAATGATTTTGAACATAAGGAAGCAAAAAAACACCCAATCACAACAACAAGAAGAAAAAAGAATCCAAAAGAAAGAGGAGAGTATAAACCACCTCTGGGACAACTTCATGGGGTCCAACATTCACAGGGGTGCTAGAAGAGAAAGAACAAGAAATTGGACATCTATTGAAAAAATAATGAAAGAAAAATTCCCTAATTTGATGAAGAAAATAGACATGAAAGTCCAGGAAGCACAGACAGTCTCAAACAAGATGGATGCAAAGAGGCCCACACCAAGACACATCATAATTAAAATCCAAAAGTTTAAAGATAAAGAGATAATTTTAAAAGCAGCAAGAGAAAAGAAGTTAGTTACCTACAGGGGAGTTCCCATAAGACTGTCAGCTTATTTCCCAAAAGAAACTTTGCAGGCTAGAAGAGACTGGCAAGAAATATTCCAAGTCATGAAAAGCAAAGAACTACAGCCAAGATTGCTCTACACAGCAAAGCTATCATTTAGATGTAAAGGACAAATAAAGAGTTTACCAGACAAGAAAAAACTAAATGAGTTCCTCATCACCAAACCATTATTATATGAAATATTAAAGGAACTTATTCAAGAAAAAGAAGATCAAAACTCTGAAAAATAAAATGGCAGTAAATACAAATCTATCAACAATTGAATCTAAAACACTAAGTAAACAAGAAGAACAGAGACAGAATCATGGATATGGAGAGCATTTTGATCATGCCAGATGGGAGGGCAGTGTGGAAGAATAGTTGAAGAGGTGAGGGTATTAAGAAGTACAGACAGGTAGTTACAGAATAT
>PVKM010041265.1:0-13179 GCA_004027735.1 Carollia perspicillata
CTCTGTGTTCACTTTTAATCTTTCCCATGGCTTTTGTTTCTTTTATCATCAATCTATTCCTCATCTGCTTCCTTCCCTACTGAAAACCCCTATTTTCATATCTCTAGAGAGAGCCATCTGTTAGAATGTGGCTGTGGTTCACTTCATAATTCAAACATTCCTTTTCATTTTCTGTGTTTCTTGACCCAACAATTACAAAGAAGCACCGCGGGATATAAATGGATGAAATGTGCTAATGTGGAATACAAACAGTATCAAAATGTAAACTTCGCATGGGAAGGAATTTGTGGCCAAAGAAAAACCTATCGCGATTCTTTCAATCTCGTAAGATGCATCGTAATACCATAAACACCTCACCATAGAATAACATTCTGGCTTCTCCCAGGACTGCGGAGAAGGGTGGCCATGATTGTCAGAAGGCACACGGAACAGCTGGACACTGTCCATGAAAGAACCACTGTGCGGGTGTGCACAGAGCCTGGCACTTTGCACGCTCGCATTTCCTGGAAATCAGATGGTCTTCTCTACTGGAGGAGATCCCAAAAGAGACTGTTTTCTATTAATCGTGGCTTTGCACCAATCAAGTTTTGGGAGCCAACTGGATCGTCTCTCTTTTGGGACAATTCCCACATACTCTTATGTGAGATTTATATACACGGATTTATAAATACTCAGGCATGTGCATGGCAATTGAGTAAAAGGTAATTTTTAAATTCTCAAATGATAGCTTTTTCTTGAACTCTTACAAATGCAAGTAGGAGTGGATTCTTCCACAAACATACATCTGTTTAGAAATCATGGAAAGGCATACCAAATAACTCCGCAGTTTATCTCAGGAAGGCTGATTAATAGGTACTTACTCATTAAAGACGAGGTCTGGTGCGAAGTAGAGAAATTGGCTGTTCGTGTGTTTGTACGACCTCCAGCTCAAGGCAAACGATGAGAGACACATCCAAGAATACTGGATCAGGGTGATTTGGTCCTCAAGAGGCAAGGTTTTAAATCCTGGAGGACAGATCAAGTACACACAGACACACACTGAGCGCTGAAGCCCACTCCGGGAACAGGCTTCCTGGGTCAGCCCCAACCAGCCGCCTTTCTCCAACAGACGCAGACCAAACCCACGGTCATTTACGGAGCGCCCACCACGGGCCTGCCCCTGCTGACCACTTCGTTTAAACTCACTCTGCATCCTCACGGGGAGGGACTGCCCGGGAAAATAAAACTGGGGCGTTCAGGGCGTTTCACGGTGGATGATGGTCTAAAACCTTTTGTTGGCATGAACGAATTTGTCTTTACCTGTAAAACTTGTATCCTACTCTCAACGAATAACTTAACATAAAGGATAACTTCATAAGCATCAACTACTCCGTATCAGTGATAATGGAAGAGTTTACTCGTCACGAGCCTGTGGTGGTTGAAGGTGTATTGTTCCTGGCTTCCCACGGTCTGGGACGACTCGGGACCTCAACGAGCTTCTGAAGCAGGATAAGCACCCGTGGCGCCTGCCCTCCGCTGGCCTTCCTTTCTGGGCCTCGAGCCCTTCTTTCTCCCTTTTCCCAGGCCCTGTTTTCCCGATGGCATCACGCTCTTCTTTCATTTGTACAGTGTCACCTGGGGAAGCTCATCTTCAAGGAATCAGTCACCTGACCTTTCCCCATTTTCCTTATGGCTGCTGGTTGGCCACAGGTCATTTAAGAAACTGCTTTGAATAAGTGAACTGGGCCAACGCGACAGCAATTCTAAGTGATGTTTCCGTAGACAAATAAGGAGCCTTATTAATAAAATTCCAGTGCATAAAAATGACTAAAATGGGAATTTCCAAGACAATTTAAAGGGTGCTGGAGGTAAGATGATATTCTTAGAAAGAACGGACTTTCAGGGGCTCATATGACTTACGAGATAGGTCTTGGTTTACTCAGTGTGTGGTTAGATTAGGCTTGGTTACAAGCTGTGAGTGACAGGCTCAGTTTGTGCTTGCATAATCAGAATGTTTTTTACCTTATTCATATTTCTGGGATGAAGTTTTGCCTTGCAATCGCTAACACAAGAACTATACAATATATAAACAACGGAACTCTTAACTCTAAGTGCTCAGGAGAAGTGAGTCTGCGACCCAGGTTTTTGCTACACACGCGATTAATTTGATAACCGTTTAAAAATTTGCTATGGGGACTGAAGGGAAAGCGAACTCCGATCCTGCCGAAGGACACGGTGGAACGAGTTGCCCGGGTGTGCCTAGTTCGGGACGCGGACCGTGAAAGGAGAGGCCATCCTACCTGGAATTACCTTGGCCCACTTCACGACCTGGATCATCTGCTTGCCCGCCAGGCGGTTCAGCGTGGAGAGCAGGTTTTCGGCCGTGTCGGGTTTGGAGTTGTCATAGCCGGCGTACACGACTTCGGGCTCGATGTTCTCGAGGATGACAGCGGGGGAGGGGGTGAGCGCCCGGGAGATGGTGGACAGCTGGGGCACCAGCGCTGTGTTGACGGAGGGCTCTTTTGCGGGTGCGATGTAGGTCGTCCCTTCCTCGGGGCTCTGGGGCGGCGGGGGCGGAGGCGGGGGCTGCTGCTGTGACTGCTCCTCGTGAATCCCTTTTAACTTTCCCAGCTTCTTTGACTTTCGGGCTGTGAAAAAATTATAAGCCATATGAGCAAATTAAAACAGTAAGAGGGATACGCTACATGAGGTAAATTATAATCAAACGTTGACTCATATCGGATGGGGCAAAAGTAGGTTTACAGTTGTTCATATGGCAAACGATACAATAATTAATAAATAGTAACCTAAGAATAAGCTCTGCTTTGTGTAGTCACAGCTGCAAACCTACTTTCGCCCCACCCTGCACTGGTTAAAGCTTACCTGCCTTTCCCCTAAAGATGGCTAATGATACTACGAGAAAAAGTACCTTTTAATATTTTTCTGAAACCAGGCACTGTCCCAGTGCTTTACATAAATTAACCGATTTAACGATTTTAGGAGAAGGACTGTTCTGATTCTCATTTTATAATGAACAAAAGGAGACCAGAAGGGCTAAGAAACCTGCCCAGGATCACACAGCAAGTATATGTCAAACAGAGATACAGGTCCAGGGGAAAGAAAACTACTTTGTATGCTAAATCTCAACTGAATCTTACATCACCAATTCCCATTTTCCCACCAAAGAGGTGCCAGCAGTCGCTAGGATGGCCTGATTGGGCTCCCTACCTTGGGGCGGTCCCCGTCCCCTCTCATGAGCTGTCCCTGGCCCTCTGGCCCGGTCTTCTTCGGTGCTTCTCCTTTTTCCTGTTGCGGTCCCTGCCCAATCGCTTGCGTAGGCAGAGTGGTTATTTTGTGCAAACGCTGCTAGCCCTCTGCCCCCAGTGCACTGTGAACCGCAGAAACACAAAACTTGGGTGTTCCTTCTCTTTCTTAGCCCCTGGGGCGCCTTGGCAAACGCTACACCTAGTAAAAGTGATTTCCAGTTTTCCTCTGTGTGAGTGGAAGAGCCAGGAACCCCCTCGCAGCACAACAAATGGGCAGAAATTAGCTATCTGGATGACTCCAAACCAGACAGCTACCTAGGTAAATGTACAGGAACTGACGCTTCAAAAAATTCAGGTGCAAGTTACACTGCTACACACAAAATACGACCTTTTCGAATCTGCTCCATTCTATGTTTTCGATGTGAGTAAGCAATTCACACACTACATAGCTTAGTACTTAATAAAGCCGCACAGTATTACTAAGAATCCCACTTTAGATTTTTAGCAGAACATATTATGTACAAGTGACCATATGTTCTGACGTACCCAGAACAGCCTTGGTTTCTGCTTGCTTTCCCAGCCAGCCTGATTACCAAGAGTGTCCTATTTACTCCTAAAAGTGCCAGATTTGGGTCAATAAATAAATACTGTGTTTATCTTAGTTAAAACTGAGGAAGCAGTACTAACTTCAAACAAGTGACTTTCTTTCACGGTTCTCTCAAGGGCTATTAAACTAGATCACGGACAATGAATGAACAAGCAGGAGGAAGGGAATACCGGCAGGGAGCTGGGCGGGGTTTGGGGTGGGTGTCGGGTGGGTGGGGTGGAGGGACAGATGGACAGATAGGGAAGATTAATCAGTGTATAAAAACAGGAGAAAGCCCAGAACTTAGAGCTATGGTAATAACTCACATTGCAATTGTCGTGTTTTCCATTTTTACGAAGAATTTATGTAAACATTCTTGAAGACCCAGACAACTTCTACTTAGTTCCAACATATGTGAGGAATTTAGAGGATACAAATTTAACATAGCGCTTGACTATGCCACACCAAATTAACTTGACTTTAAAAGTAATCATTCATGTTCACAATTACAGCCATTAATATTAACCGCATTCCCCATAGAAACACTTAGCAGTTCAGATGAAAGACAAGCCTCTGATGGCAGGTATATCTGCCACACATTCATTAAATATTGGGATGGGCTTAAAAGATGAACAAGATATGATTTCTATTTTCACAGAGTTTAAAACCAGCAAAAGAACTTGAAAATTTCAATCCCTTCATTTCTTACAGAACATCTCCTTTGACAAAAAAAGTGGAAGCAGAGCCATCTGACGTTTAGAGCTGTCTGCACGGAAAGCAGGCGTATCAGACCCCGCAGACTAACGGAGCCTGAGACAAAGTGCTGCCGGCGGTGCTGAGCACACAGCTGGGCACCAAGACGCTTCTGATGAATGAATGAGTGAATGAACAGAAGAAAAAATAGTCAGCCAAATGCCTCAAACACTAGGCCAAACAGAGAAGGAGAAGAAAAGAACCAAACGCCTAGATAATCCCAAATGCTGGTCAACTGACTGGGTCAAAGCGCGGGAATCCCCTGCCCAGCACACGCTGGTCACTTGGGAATCGGACACGTGGAACTGCCCCCGCGTCACATCAACTTTTCTCTAAGCTGCAACCCACTCTGCTGTGAACGATGGGGACGGCAGTGTGTCCCTGTCCCAGTCACACAGGGCTAGCCGGATGAGAAACATAAAAACGTGCTGACAATCATTAGTAACATCTGAAATACTGTTTCAATGTTACTTCCATTATTTCCCATAATTTTACAGATATTAAAAATGTTCCAGTTCATTAAAATGCCCTCGTCCTTTGTAAGACTCAATCTGATGATAACCAACAATTTGATTGACTGGAAAGAGCCCAGGGTGATATTTTCAAATTTTATGAAGAGTGATATTTGCTTGCAAATTAATTACAAAATTCAATTCACATTTTTTAAGGCCTTAGGTCTATAATGCTGTGTTTGCTCTCATGGTCGATTTAAGGTCAGTGTGATGAAATACGATAAAGAAGAATGCTTAATATTTCTTCTAATATTTACCCACGAAGCTTCGGCCTGGAGCCTAACCTACCGAGCAGACTAGCAACATAGCATTTCAGTTACATTTAACTTTATGCTGTGATGTTATGAACATATGTGGGATACTTGCAATTGAATGATAATCTTTATTTACCCAAAACAGTTCAAGATAATAAATATTCTCATCAGTGTGCAGGTTCCTCAGCCAACTGTGTTTATCCAGTGTCTGCTCTAAAAGCACAGATGTAAGGTTACAAACGAATTACATGGCTCAAAGCAGCCTTCCTAAGATGCCCGACGATTTCATACCGCTTCTCTAACACTTGCCGTATTGTAAAACTATAGCTCCTGAAAGTTGATCATGGCACATATATTTCTATAACATCATTGTCCTCGGTGCTTAGGGGTACTCCGGAACTGTTTGTGGGCTAAATCTATTTCATTTCCAAATTTTAATAAGTATTACAGATACTAAGTATTAATTTACTTCCATGTAGGAAACATAAGTTTCTGACATTTTAAAATAAAATGTCTGAGTTATTAATTAGTACTCCTTTTTAAAATTTCTAACTGTATAACAATCCATTGTAGAGTTGGTGCTTTTAAAATGCCATCACTAAAATAAAAATGACCTAAATGTACTGGGCATTTATGTGCTAAGCACAGTTCAAAACTGTGATTAGTCATATGATTTCCATTTTACAGGGGAAGGAACTGAAGCATGGAGAGGTAAGTGCTTCAAGGCTGCCGCCAGGGCTGGGTTTTGATCCCGGCTATGGCTCAGAGCCCGCACTCTTAACCTTAAATGCCCCACACTCTCTCCTCTAATCCTTTTCTCTTTATCTCATTTGTATTTTTAAAAAGGTTTTATTTATTTATTTTTAGAGAGGGGAAGGCAAGGAGAAAGAGAGGGAGAGAAACATCAATGTGTGGTTGCCTCTTGCATGCCCCCCACTGGGGTCCTGGCTTGAAACCCAGGCATGTGCCCTGACTGGGAATCAAACCAGTGACCCTCTAGTTCCCAGGCTGGCACTCAATTCACTGAGCCACACCAGTCATGGCTCTCATTTTTATTTTTTAATACTTTGGGTTAGCACAGGCTTCAAATCCAAGTGTATAACTAAGTTTGCTAATTACAGAGGGAAATCTTTAGCCAAAGATACTTGATGAGCAGGTTTCCATGATCCAGTGCAACAGAACGTAAATGTGGCTACCCACCACCTTACTCACCGGAACATGGAGCTAACTAACGGTCACTGGGCTGGGCACTCACACTCCCAGGCGGCCAGGGCCACACTTTATTGCTCAATTGCCAGCACCAGTTGTGTGAGCGTACACGTACGTAGCGTGCATTAAGATGGCTATACACGTCTCCCAGTCCCACTTACACCTACAGAGTCTCAGCTGCCCTGCCTGGATGTTACAGTCACTAGAACATGGGTAGTGGCTGCCCTCAGGTGCCAAGGCCTCGATTACCAGTAGCATCTTGACAGCCTCTGTCTCCTGGCCTTGCTGGTAGACAGAACCCCAGTGATTCTCCACAAATTGTTCCCAGCAGCCGCGCCATGGGGAGGCCATGCTTCCTCTCCGGGGCCGTGTGCAGAGCAGCAAACAAGGAGCGTCTGCTGGGACCCTGCCAACACTGTGGAACGCTCCCAGCGTGGACCTCCAGATGCACAGAGGCCGCGACGCACAGCACGGCCAGACTTCCTTTCTGCTTTGCTCCACCTCCTCGGGCTGACAGGACCTGGTACTGGTGTGGCAGAATGGCGGCTGGCTAGGAATTATCCTTCCTGCACCCCCCAGTGACGTGGGGACACTGATGGGTTCTCACGGTCCTTGTGTCACTGTCTTAAGTGTGTTCAGTTAAAGACTCTCTAGACTCAGAGACAGGTAATCAGTACGGCTCCCCCCCACCCCCTTCTGAAGTAGAATAAAAGGCTGATATAGGATGTTTTCAATCACGACATTGCACTGGAAACATTTAAAGTGAGAAAGAATTCTGTCATTTTCGAAATTCCTCATGCTGTGCAATTTCAGGTCTTGGCGGTAACTATTACAGAGAGGATGCATCGAGATTATAGGAAAACACGTATTTTTCTGTTCACAGGCCGAATGTGATCACTGGTGTGAACCCTCAGGCCGAGAACAGCATGGGCCCCTAGGGCTTGCCTTTCACAGACCACCTCTCTGGCCACCTGCACCTAGGTCATGTGTCCCCACTTTCCAGACCCTCTTTATTTGCACGGCTTCTTTCCGCCTTTCTGGAGCCAGAGGAAAACTACCCTGAGAGTTGGGGACACAACCAAGTACTTCTGTCATGAAACCCAAGGAAGGAGTGTTATCTTTCCACACACTTAATTGGGCTAGCAGCAAAACTTCTCTCGTTTGTGCTAATATTTGTACTAATACAACAGGACTAGGGCGTGGGTCTAGGCCCATCTCATTTCAAGAATAAAAAATTAACTTCTCAATTGCTAATAATGAAGATGCACTGACATTGTTTATAAGTACTCCTCGAGAGGTTAAAAACTTGAAAAGAGCAAATTTTAAAAAGGTATCTCTAAATAATCTCACATTAACCTACATAATTTAACAAATTAAATCAATAAAATCAAAGTACTGATTTTATTAGCATAGAAAACATGCTAAGGCAACCTCAGACTCAACCTCTGATTACTTTAAAAGAGACTCCACACCACACACACACACACACACACACACACACACACACACACACATACACACACACACAAAATGGTAAAACTATGTGAGGTGATGGATACGTTACATATTAGTTGATCGTAGTCATCATCACACAGGCATATTCATATAATATGTTGGACACTTTAAACATATCAGTGTTTATTGGCCAATCCTAACCTCAGTAAACCTGGGGGAAAAGACATTCCAAATGAATGGATCTCCATATGTTAAGTTTTCATGTGTGTATAATCTCCATAGATATCTTTATATCTTTAATAAAGATAACTTTGTTGCTACTTTTAAGGGTGTGCTCACCCATTACTTAGCATATAACTACTACCCAGCCATTGCACAGATATGTACTGGTTTCATGAGCAGTGCGATGTTGGGTAACAAGACCTAGGCCTGGCCCAGAGAGACAGTCTTGGGAAAGCTACATCCGTACATAAGGAAGTGGTTTGGCTTGTGAAGCTATGGCATGTTGTGGGTCAGCTGCACTAACAATATATTCAGAGTCACACAATGGCAGGGGCAAGACTTTAATTTTTCCATGGAGCTCACCCTTTCCTCTACTCTTGGCTTAAATTTTGCCGTGCCCTGGTTTGCTTTTGTTGTGATTCAGATCACAGTGAGGGCCCATGTGGCCTGGGCCATTCTCCAGTGTGGGAAGCCAACCGAAATTAAGGACATCCCTAAGAGGAGAGTCCCTGAGACGCCCCATCTGAGCAGAGCGACTGAAGGGAATCTGAGGGAGCTGGAAGAGGGGCCCACTGATTTTGCAGAGACAGGAGCAAGGTTCTGGAAGACAACGCCCAGTGACACCTTCCCTGTTGGAGACAGGAAGTCAGAGGGGGCAGAGCCAGCATCTACCTGCTAGGTTCTTCTGGGGCTAGCCAGACGAGTAATTACTATGATTGCTTTTATGGCATCTATATTTTCTATAATTATATCCTTTTTTCTCCTCTAATACTTAGCAACATTTTTCCGTCCTTTTTTTCTGTTCAATGCCAGTCAGACCCAGGGACGTGTGCACGCACAGGAGGACATGCAAGGGGAGGTCTCCATCTTGGGCCGGAGTGTTTTTTAAAGGCGAGGCAGCCTGTCTCCGAGCTCTGGCCCAGCTGGCATGAGACCAAGAAGGAATCTCAGACGAGGCGGAAATAGGATGTCAGAGAAGTGGCCTCTTGGTGATGGAGAAACCTTCCAGAGGTTTCTTCACTGAACCTTAGCTAGGTATGTATTAAATCGAGAGGCTGCCACTGGGCTGAGGAGCAGGGAGCTCAGCCCACAGGGCAGCCCCCGAGCTCCTGCTGGCACTGCTTCGAAGACCCGAATAATCCCAAGCAGTGGCGAAGCGGGGAGGCCGCTGAGGCCTTGTGGCTGGGGTGTGGGCAGCAGGCTCCTGGCTGCCCTCACCACTGCTCTGCTGCCGCCTGCCTCCAGGAAGCCTTGGGAGGGGAGTGACAGAGCGACAAGCCCTCCTCCACTCCCAAAGCTCGGGACAAAAAAGTTGCTTGTGAAAGAGGAAGGTGGAAAGAGACCGGGACTGACTTATTCTAGGGTAGAAGGGGAGGGACATGAGAAACCAAACTGCAATTTCAAAAACGTCAGGCACTTGCCAAATGGTGGTGAGCATTTCTTTTTTTCTCTCCACAGAAGGCAGGATAAGATACAAAGTGTTTAAAGGGCAGAAGGAGGGACTTAGCTTAGATGTTAGGATAATTCTGTCCAAGAGTTCTGGAAATGAGTGATAGAAAGAGCCTGCAATGCGTTACTGGCAAGAACACATGCTATTCTTTTCTAAACACTCTCAAGGAACAGAGGGGCAGGTATCCTGCATGCCTGGATGCGGTCCTGCCCTCGGGCAGAGGAATGGGGCTGAATGAGTCGCAGGGATGCAGGGGCCGCACAGCGACGTGAGGAAGGCCAGCCTTTCATTTGCCTGGAAGGAACTACTCTGGCTCATATTTGTCTGAAAGACAGGAACAAATCCCTTACACTTCTCAGTGTGGTAAGGCACAATTATAGAACTATTTTTCAAGACACTTTCTCTAAGGGCAAATGCTGTGATCTCAGGCTGCGTGCCTGAGACCCAACACCACAGAAAAACAAAAGCAAAAACAACAAAACAAACCCCCCCTCCAAATCCCACCTTCCACCACCTCCCCCAGCAGTCACTCCGACCTTTTTAAATAAATAGCGTCACCACTGTAAGTTTCAGTTTTGTATTTAAAGTTGGCTCTTTGGTTTCTCCTAATCCTGAGATTATATATTGTATTAGTGGGAAACAGCGCAATAGCAACGAACTATTAATTGAGAATCTGTATGTTGTGTGCCAGGACAGCATCTTTAAAAAATACCATCACACTTAATGCTCATAAACGCCCTAGGAAGTAGGCACCGCTGTTATCGCCGCTGCACAGGGTCCCACGGACAGCACTGACCGGCCCTGTGGTGGCTGGGAGCAGGCGGTTTACTGTAAGGATGCGGACACACAGCACAGAGAAGCCCCACTGCGTTTAAAGATGATGTCCCACCAGGAGGTCCAAGGGGTGTGAACAGGACCTAGAGCTCCACTGAGGTCTAAATTATCAGCAAGGGTATCCCCGGATCAGCTTTCTTGAAGAGGTTGGTTTTTTTAATGGAGGCGTATGACAAGGTGTTTTCTCTGTAATTCTCCGTGCCCTGGGGCTGGGGGCTGCGGCTACGTCAGATACCCAGGCTTTTTGCTTTTGCTCCTTGCCAGGGCACCTTCATTCTGACGGGAGGAGACATCAAATGAGGCAGAAATGAAACCAGTCGGTCTGTATAAATAATAGAATATATTGGGAGAGTGGGAAGAACTGGCTTCTTCTGATTAAAAACTAAGTTTGTAAGCTCCATTGCAAATAATAGTTGAGTCCTTCACACACAGATACTTTTGAAAACAAATGAGCATTCTCTAGAAAATAGAGTTGACCCTTGAACAACGAGCTTGGATCTCTCGGGTCCACTTACATGCAAATTTTTTTCAGGAAATACGTACAGTATTGTAAATGCAATTTTCCTTATGATTTGAATAACGCTTTCTTTTCTCTAGCTTACTTTATGCTAAGAATGCAGTATATGATCTGTATAACATACAAAATATGTTAATTGACTCTGTATTGTAAGGCTTCCGGTCCGCATTATCCAAAAACAGCATTAGGCTATTGTTAAGTTTTTGGAGAGTCAGAAGTCATATGTGGGTTTTTAGCGGTGCAGGCGGTCAGCACCTCCAACCACCACACTGTCAGAGGGTCAACCACGCCAATTACCTGCTTTGTAAATTCTTATTCTTTGGGAATAACTCAGCTATGTGTGTATGCTAAACAAAACACAGACAAATAAGTAAAAAAGAGAAAGAAAGCCTTCATTTAGCTTATAATATATTTAAAATAAGGGAAATAAGCACTATGAAAATAGTGTGGCTGCCCAGCAAAAGGTCCCTCCCTCCGTTAAAAAGTTAATTCTTTAACAGCTGCGAGAGCCGCCTGCCTTCTTGGCTTAAGTTTGAGCGGAGAATTTATTACACGAAGCACGATCTTATTGGGTATGCAAGGTAAATAGTCTCATTAAGAATGTTTTATGAAGAAACACTGCTGTTTGAACAAGGTCAGGGGTGAACAAGGCAAGAGAAGGAGGCAAAAGGCAGTGACCTGGAACTTGACCAAAGCACCCAGCTTAATTTACGGTGCCTTCCCAAGGCCAAGTGCAGTCCTCAATGGGTTCAGGCCAAAAAGAAGTCGTCCGGTGCTGGGACAGGAGCTGGGCAGAAAACCCACAGGAAGGGCGCGCGCACCCCTCCCCCCAGTGGCAGGTCGGCGGAGCAGGAGCCCCTTTAAGCAGCATCACATATGTAATATAATGTATCACAGAGTTTTATCTTCAACACCAAGATATTATATTACGTACAAGAGTTTACCCAACAGATATATCAGGAGGTTATTTACACTAGGTAATGGCATTTTTCTTTATAAAATTTTAAGCAGAAGATAAGCTCTTAAAGAACATTCAAAATAAAATGCCTGAACATCTCCACATCACTTTTTAGGGATGTTTCCATTATTCTGTTTTCCCCTCATGGCATTTGCCGTTACTTTCCTGCCACAGTTTCCCTGTCTCGGTCCATTTAATTGTATCCAGTGACTTTAGAATGTGGACGGGTCCGAAAATTCTACAGCAAAGAAGGAAGTTGCCTAATTTCAATTTCAGAATTGTTTCTTACGATTAGCATTTGTGTACAAAAGAAATAAAAACTATGGAATGGAATGGAAGACGATACAGGCTCGTTTTATCTCCAATACCAATTTTCTCCAAAATATTCAAACCTCTTAACTTGATATTCTTTCCATAAAATAATTACTTAGAGGTTCATCATTATAGTTTTAATTAAAAAACCTATTATTTAAAACTGTCTTTTATATATAATCGAATTACGAGTAATGATTGACATTATATGACAAGTAAATTCAGTTTTAGTTGAGACTACCAATGTTGAGATTGTAACTGAAAGTTAAAGGTTATTAAAATGTTTGCTTAGTAGGAAAAAGGGCCAGTGAGCCAGATGACCATTACATACAATGAGCCCATGAGCTGGTACAAAAACGCATCTCTCACAATTTGTGTGACACTGAAAATATTCTGTATTTCTGTGTATTATCACTGCAGTATTCAGAACATTTTCTAAATGCAAGGCAAACTAGACAAGCAGAACTTTTAAAAAACCTTCATGTTAGAAGCTAACACCACATCAGGAAGGATGACTACGATAAGTACACATCACTCAAGTTGGGGGCGGTAATTAACTAATCCCGAGGGTAGAAAAAACAAATGTCAACGTTTATAGCTTCTATGCATTTTAAATAAATATTACCCTTGTTTATTTTTATTTTACATTATTTTAAAAAATTTACCCACATTTTCTTTCACTGACATTATCAGAATGAGTCTAAATTAAGAATTAATAGTAGCCAATGATGCCTGTACTTGAAAGAAAGTTATTTTTGTAGGCTGGGCTCTCTTAGGGATACAGGCTGCATTGGTTTGGAAACTCCCAGACAAAGCTGAGCCAAACCAAATGGAGTTTTTTGAATAAGTGATCCTCCTGCATTTGCTTCTCA